>CAUYPK010013197.1:0-32880 GCA_963574355.1 Loris lydekkerianus | reverse complement strand
GGAGCTGGAACATATTCTCCTTAGCAAAGTATCCCAGGAATGGATGAAAAAGTATCCAATGTACTCAGCCCTACTATGAAGCTAAACTATAGCTTTCACATGAAGGCTATAACCCAACTATACCACAAGACTATGGGGAAAGGACCAAGGAATGGGAAGGGAGGGGAGTGGTTTGGGTGGAGGGAGGGTGATGGGTTGGGCCACATCTATGGTGCATATTTTTATCTATAATAAAAAAAAAAAAATTAAATAAAAGATAAAATTTTACTGACAAAAGTATTTACACAGTAACTCCCGATTGGTTGTTTATGACAAAGGGGGGAAATAGTAACTTTACAACCCAGAAATCTGCAGATACTACCTTAACCAAGTGATCAAAATTAACATCCCTACTAAGGACCAAAGAGACATCAACATACCTAAAGGAGCTCAGGAAATTTCACTCTAAAATATGACTCCTTGGTATAAAGAGTATTTTGAATTACAGGCCCTTCCAGATCAAAAAAGTTTGGAAAGGGCTTTCCCTCTATCTGCATAAACCCAACTGAAAGTTCAAAAGAACAATTGATTTCCCTTCCTCTCTCAGTTATCCCAGTATGTGATAGAATCTTCACAGTTGACCACCTGCTATAGTTGACCTAATTTTCATAGACCAGACATGCACCACATGTACTTATCAGTGCAATAGGCCTAGTTCCTTATGCTGACCACCTCCATATGTTGACTAGTTTGATACAGTCCCTTGTGTGGTCAAACTTACAGAAGTTCTACAGGATAGCAGTAAAGCAGATCAAGAATGCAACCAGATTTGGCCCAAATCATTTAAAACATAATACCTGTCCTCCCAGTTAATTTACAAGTCAATCTGTCTCCCCCATCCATTTATCCTCCCTAGCAACTGTTTTCCACCCCTAAATAAAATTATCTATACTTGTCTTATCTCCACTCTCCTCTAAAAGATGTGTATAAAAATATGTAGATCCTATTTGGCTAATGAGTAATCACTCTGTGATTCTCTCCATGTGCATGGTAAATAAACTTTTATTAAGCTCATCTTTCAACAAACTTTTGGGGGAAAGGACAAGTTTCCCCCCACCTCTACATACCTCTTGATATGATACACTGAGAAGGATAAATCATCACTCTGTGGTACAGTAACAGAGCAAATGGCCCAATGTTTTTTGTCTTGAAAACTGAAATATGAATCCCTGCCTTGGCTAGTGGTGAGGGGCAAGGGAGTGTTTTCTGATTTTTGCACTACAGAAGATGAGTTTGGCACCTGGCTCCTTAACAGCCTGAAGCACTGAGGTGCAGAGATGTGAACTGAAGGTAGGCCTACCAAGTGGAAGGAGGTCATGGTTTTGTCTTCAATGTTCCAGAGATGGAACATTAACTATAGTCCAGTGACAGTAGGCCCTCCCTTTCAAAAGCTCTGGGTTTCTACTTATGTCCAGGAAAGATTGGTATTTTGAGAAACGGTCTGCCATTTGTCCGCCTTTGCTGGCAAAGTAATAAATTTCCCTTTCCTTCTCAAAAACCACTGTTCTCTTTTTTCTGATGAGGCTTCAAGAACAAATACTTTTGGAAACAGTATTTCCTCCCAAAATTATATAACCACAGGTGAGGCCTGTGGCTCAAAGGAGTAGGGCGCCAGCACCATATACCAGAGGTGGCAGGTTCAAACCCAGCCCCAGTCAAAAACTGCAAAAAAAAAAAAAAAAAAAAATTATATAACCACAATCTAGTCATAAGGAAATATCACAAAGTAAGGGATATTCTACAAAGTAACTGGCCAGAGTCTTAAAACATGTCAAAGCCAGGAAAAACAAAGATAAATTGAGAAATTCTTCTAAATTAAAAGACGGTAAAGAGACATAAATACAGTGAGTTTGGACTAAATCTTTGCTGGGAGAAGGAAAAAAATTTGAGAAAATTGATAAAATTTGACTATAAATTCTGAATTAGATAAGAAAGTTAACCTTGATACTATTAATATTCTTCATTGCATTATGGCTATCCAAGCATCAAAACATTCTAGAATCACTAAGGATAGAATTTGGTTTCTCCTAATCTGGTAACACAGTATGCCAGATTCCCAAGGAATGTTTCAGTGCAGGTAAGCAAATTTGCTCTCTATACTCATATGTCAGACTTACACTTTGGTTTTTAAAGGTTATTTGTCCACTAAACTGACCAACCCAAGTCAGTGAACAAGAGATGGAATGCTCCAGATTGCTAAAGGGCTGACAACAGCTCCAGCAAATGTCATCAAATGTCACAGATAAAGACATTTCAGAAGAAATTATTTGCCCCATGGATCCTGCATAAGCTAGCATTCCAGAGACATTGCATTAACACAAATAAAACGTAGAACCTTTCAGGATTATAGAGGAAGGGAGCTAAGAGGTAACTTAATTAAGGCTAACTGTAAGTAGACAGTAAGTATATGTAGCCACATTTGTGTTTTTTAAAAAAGTATAACATAGAACAATTCACTTTCCCAAAGAAATTCACCCTTCCTTTTTTTTTTTTTTTAAATAAAAGGTCTTCATGGTCTTTCATTTTCATAATTTTGATATTATGAGGTACAAAACAATTTCACTTCCTCAACTAAAAAAAAAAAAAAAAAAAGTAGAGTATAACCACAAAATAATGAATTGCAAATGACACCTGGCCTCTCCAGATCGAATTGGGTAGAGGGAGCAACAGAACTGCAATCAGAAAGCTTGTAGCCAGCTGCCCACCAACTCCAGGCAATCTTCGCCATGCAAATGCAGAGTTACCGCATCATCTGACTTTTCAAGAGAGGCCAGATGTGCAGAGTTTTACATGAAATCTCCCAACCTTAAGGTTAGCAGCAACTTCCAAAAAATCTTACTGTGTAAGACAAATATGTGTACTGTGTGCCCTACTGGTCAGACACCACCTACAATCGCTGAACAAGATTCTCCCATAAGGCTCTTCCTATTCTACCAGAACTCCAGATCCTTTTAAGTAATGTCTCTGAGGAGATCCCCTTTTCCACTCTTCAAAATTCACCAGATGTGTGCAGGGGCTCACACCTGTAACTCTAGCACTTGGGAAGCCAAGGCGGATGGACTGCCTGAGCTCACAGGTTTGAAACCAGCCTGAGCTAGAGAGAGACCTTTGTCTCTAAAAATAGCCAGACCTTGTGGCTGGCAACTGAGTCCCAACTACTTAGGAGGCTGAGGCAAGAGAATCGCTTGAGCCCAAGACTTTGACGTTGCTATGAGCTGTGACTGCCTCAGCACCTCTACCAAGGGCAACAAAATAAGACTGTCTTAAAAAAAAAAAAAAAAATTCAGAATCAGGCTTCCCACTAAAAGGATTAAAACAAAGGACTCAATCACTCCCTTATATTGAGAAACATGAAATACAATGAAAATTGAGAGCTCATACAGTGTGTTCTCAAGACTTTCAACAGCCGTGATGGAAGCTCAATATCCCCAAGCAGCACCTTTAGTCAAAAGTGTCAAGGGGCTCATTTTCAGCCTTTTTTTTTTTCCTTCACTTGATCTCTTACTTCTTAGTCTGTTCAAGCCACAGTGGCCGCCTTTCTCTTAGTCCTTGAAGATACTGCCTCATCTCTGTGCTACTTCTTCTGGAATGTTCTCTTCCCCCAGATAACTGGTCATGGTTTTGTCATCAATGTTCTGGTTAATTCTTTCAGATTTCAGCTCAAATGTTATCAAGACAGAACCATCTTTTAAAGGCCTTACCTAATTCTATTACTATTACCCTGCTTAACTTTCTTCCTAGCTCTGTACTGTCTTATTGGTTTACTTATCTATATACCATTACTGCAGTTTAAGTTTTATCAAGGCAGCACCCTGCCAAGAGTGACACCAAACATTATTAAACTATACTAAGGGGTCAAGTCATGCTGTTGGTGACCTCAGTCTTCTATTGATATCTGGTACCAGCTCGTCACTAACTTATTCTCTGATCTTTTGTCAAATTACTTTGTTTGTCTGGAACCTTGGCTTTATGATCTACAAAATGAAACAGGTTGAATTTTAAGCTCCAAGTCTTTCCAGCCCTGAAATTCTATTGCTTTTTTCAGTTACGTTATTTCAACAGCCTTTGAATTGTTTTATTAAACTTAATTAGATTTCCCAGTTTTAGCATGTAGCCTTTCTAGCTATATTTTACGCTAAAGGATGCTTATGTTTAAAGCCATGCTTATGCTTTTTTATATCCCTTAAGTTGCTGGCTAGGTGCTTTATGCAGGTCACACACAGTATTAGCAGAACTGAATTTATGCAACATGATTTGCAAATATTTATAGGCCTACCAATACAAACCTCCTGCCGTAATCTTAGTCATATCTTGTGGTACTCTACAAATAATGGTATTGCTTAGACTAACTAAACAAATAACTTAAACTCTTGGCAATTTCTAGTTTTCCAATTAACTTTCAAGAGCACTCCTTCACAAGATCTATTATAAAATATACTACAGCTAGCCAAGCTTAATGAATTACAGTAACCTTAGGTTTGTTTCAGGAACAACCATGCTTAGTAAAAGTAAAAAGTAAACTGTAGTTATTCAGTCTTCATTACCTTATAAATGGCAATCCTGGCTGTAAAGAAAAAGTTTCCTATAAATTCAGAAATGGGCAGTCATTTATGATAGAGAAATGGAGAAACAGCAAGGAGATAGAAAGGCTGAGCCGCAGTGGCTCACACCCATAATCCCAGTACTCTGGGAGGCCACAGCAGGTGGACTGCTTGAGCTAAGGAGTTCAAGACCAGGTTAAGTAAGAGTGAGACCCTCCACACCACCCCCACTATACTAACAGTAGAAATAGTAGACAGGAGTTGTGGCTGACACCAGTACTCCCAGCTACTTGGGAGTCTGAGGTTGCTGTGAAGTATGAAGCCACAGCACTCAACCCCAGAATGAGACTGTCTCACAAAAAAAAAAAAAAAAAAAAAGGCAAAAAGAATAAAATAACATTGAGGAGAAAATAAAAGTACAGTTTCCATCAGAACCAAGAAGACTGATTAGGAGGGGCAACAGAAAAAATAAAAAGACCAATTAGTGGCAAACTGCCTTATTTTTGCAAAGAGCTACACACCTTCTCAAAAGATATTGAACATTCACTTACAACAGAATGGCCACCTTGTTCTTAAAATCTGTCTGCTCAGAAGTTTTCTAGACTGTCCTTACCACGTTACTCAATGTCAATTTTTTTAACAGGAAGGTTAATGAAATGTTAGGATAATTCATTAAAATGCAAATCAGGAAATTCAGAAATTAAAAGTACCCAAAGCAAAGTTAACTGTCACACTGCACAAGAAACAGGACTGTGGATTACTCAGTGGTGTCATAGCAAAGACACTGCACAAGATACAGGACTATGGATTACTCAGTGCTGTCATAGCAAAGCCAGGTTGCATATGCATTAAGCAGAGTTAACACAGCTTCCAGAACCTCAACTCTCAAATCTCCTGGTAACCTCCAAAAAAATAAATACAAATTAAGGTAACACTTACAATTAACACATACTCTGAAAACCAAACCTTGCGTATCTGACTAAACCCCTTTATCTCCAAAACCTGTCACCTTCTAAACTATAAACCAATGGGTACCTAGATAAGGGATAAGAAAATAAGAGGTATACAAATCCAGATGGTCTCAAGTAAACAAAAAGAAATTTTCCCAGGTGGCACCTGTGGCTCAGTGAGTAGGGCACTGGCCCCATATACCGAGGGTGGTGGGTTCAAATCCAACCCCGGCCAAACTGCAATAAAAAAATAGCCAGGTGTTGTGGCAGGTGCCTGTAGTCCTAGCTACTCAGGAGGCTGAGGCAAGAGAATGACCTAAGCCCAAGAGCTGGAGGTTGCTGTGAGCTGTGACACCGTAGCACTCTACCGAAGGTGACAAAGTAAGACTGTCTCTTAAAAAAAAAAAAAAAAGAAAGAAAGAAAGAAAGAAAGAAAAGAAATATTTTCCCCCAAAATACATTCTCTATTTCTTTTTTTTTGTTTGGCCCTCTGGCATATGGGGCCAGCACCCTACTCTTTTGAGCCACAGGTGCCGCCCTACATTCTCTATTTCTAATTGTAATTACAGTATCATCAACCAAAAAAATCTTAAGTCTTGGTCAAAACTGAGAGCCAAAATATAAGGAAAGTAAACCATCTACTGCAGAGTAACTGGATTAAACGAGCCATCCATCATTTCCAGGTGATCAACCCATCACATACATCATTTTATCTCAGGCATTATAAGGCACACAGTACAAGTTGTCACTTTCCTCCACAGTATACAGACCTATAAGACAAAGAATACTTGGCTAGATCTTTAAAAAAAATCATCAAAAATAAAACACTTTAATCATTCTTGTTGTTCCTTTACTTTGGGGGGGGAGGGATCTCACTATGTTGTCCTCGCGAAGAGTGCCATGGCGTCACAGCTCACACCAACCTCAAACTCTTGGGCCTAAGTGATTCTCCTGCCTCATCCTCCCAAGTAGCTGGGACTAAAGGTGCCCGCCACAATGGCCGGTTATTTTTTTTTGTTGTTGTTG
Source organism: Loris lydekkerianus (assembly GCA_963574355.1). Lineage (NCBI taxonomy): Eukaryota > Metazoa > Chordata > Mammalia > Primates > Lorisidae > Loris > Loris lydekkerianus. Next base: position 26,324 of record CAUYPK010013197.1, on the reverse strand, counting down.
CAGTTGTCTAGTTACGGGTTCGAATCCACCACTCCCGGTACATGTGCCTGGCATGGTAACCACTGTGCTACAGGCATCGAGCCTTCTTTTTTTTTCTTTCTTGAGACAGATTCTCAGTCTATTGCCCTCATTAGCGTGCTGTGGCATCACAGCTCACAGCAACCTCAAATTCTTGGGCTCGAGTGATCCTCTTGCCTCAGCCTTCCTAGTAGCTAGGACTACAGGCGCCCAGTTTTTTGCAAGGGAGGGGAATTATTGAGGGTACAAAAAAAACAGGTTACACTGACTGCATTTATTAAAGAAAACCCCTCTTATAATTATGTCCCGCCCCCAAGAGGTGTGTCACTCACACCATGACCCCCTCACTCCCTCCCTCATTCCCTCTCTCCATTCTCCCATTCCCCCAACCCCTACCATGTACTAGTTATCAATTGTCCTCATATCAGCATTGAATACATTTGATTCTTGATTCTCCATTCTTGTGATGCCTTACTAAGAAGAACGCATTCTACCTCCATCGGGGTTAATACAAAAGACGTAAAGTCATCATCTTTCTTAGTGGCTGAATAGTAAGTATTCCATGGTATACATATACCACAGCTTGTTAATCCAGTCCTGGATTGGTGGGCATTTAGGTAGTTTACACAATTTGGCAACTGTAAATTGAGCTGCTATAAACAGTCTACTGCAAATGTCCTTATGATAAAAGGATTATTTTTCTTCTGGATAGATGCCCAGTAATGGTATTGCAGGACCAAATGAGAGGTCTACTTTGAGTTCTTTGAGGATTCTCCATACTTCCTTCCAAAAAGGTTATTACTTTGCAGTCCCACCAGTAGAATAAAAGTGTTCCCTTCTCTCCACATCCATGCCAGCACCTGCAGCTTTGAGATTTTGTGATGTAGGCCATTCTCACTAGGGTTAGGTGATATTGCAGGGCAGTTTTGATATGCCTTTCTCTGGATAATTAGGGACAATAAGCATTTTTTCATGTTTGTTAGCCATTCGTTTGTTTTCTTTAGAGATGCTCTATTCATCTCTCTTGTCCATTGATACGAGGGATTGTTGGCTCTTTTTATGTTGCTTAGTTTGAATTCTCTGTAGATCCTAGTTATCAAGCTTTTGTCAGATTCATAACACGCAAATATCATTTCCCATTCTGATGGTTGTCTGCTTGCTGTCTCCTTAGCTGTACAGAAGCTATTCAGTTTAATTAAGTCCCATTTGTTTTTGTTGCTGCAATTGCCACTTAAGTCTTCTTCGTCTTTCCCCAGACCGATACCTTCAAAGAACTGTGATTTGTTCATTTTCTGCTTGTTTAGAAATGTGTAGAGACTACTGATGATGGACCCATGCTCCGCTCACTCCAAGCCCGCAAACTCCTGAGGGGTCGGGGCAGGGAGCTGTTCTCCCCGGCAAGCTTCTGCTCCCAAGCTCTCCCCCTTCCCACCTCACCAAGGCCTTTCTATTTCCAAGGATCCAGGTCTGGTCCTACAGCACAAATTCAGATGGAACGCCCCTTCTGGTACTTAAAACTGCCTTCCTAGGACTCACTGTCCCGTGGAGCTTCGCCCGGCAGCCCAGGATGCAGACAGACCGGTCCCGGGTCCCGCCGCCCCTTCGCAGCCACCACTACCCGCCCGACCTCTCGAATATCCCGGCTTGAGCCTCCGCAAAGCCTCGCGACCACCTGGTTGTTCCCCCAGCCGGTCGGCGCTCAGCCCCGTAGGCTCCACGATCTCGCCCACCAGAGGCCAAAGCCTGGCAAGAAGGGCAACGGGCAACCTGGAAAAGCACCGAAGAGAGCGCAGAGGGCTGCGGTGCACATGCGTGAACACGCACACCGCCCAGCTATTTATTTTAGAGACTGGGTCTCCTTGCTCAGGCTGGTCTCCAACTCATGAGCTCAGGCTAGCCACCCACCCCCGCCTCCTACACTGCTAGGATTACAGGCATGACCCACCGAGCTCGGCCTGCTTATTTTCTTGAGGGCACCAAAGGTAATAGGCACAACTGAATGTTAGGCACACCAGCATCAGGAGACACACTGATTACAAAAACCACTGAACAAAAGAACAAAAGGTAAACTTGAAAAAAATGCTCAGTGAATTTAGTCATTTACTCAGAAAATATTCTTATGCCTCCTCTGTACAGATACTATTCCAGACAGCAGTGAACAAGAAAGAAAAAAAAGGACTCTGCCTTCATAAAGCTTATACTGTAGTAATAGCATAAATCGGTAAATCAAGAAGACAATATAGAGCTAGGAAGAAAATTAAGCAGAGTAATAGTAATGGAATTAGACAGGGTCCTTTAAAGGACTTACTTTCTAGATAACATCTGAGCCAAAATCTGAAAGTCAGTCAAGTGAGTATCTGAGGAAAGAAAGCACTCCAGGCAAGTAACAGAGATGAGGTAGTACCTTCAAGGTCTGAAAGAAAGAGAAGGCCAGTTTAGCTGGTACAGAGCAAGAAGAGATCAAATTTAGAAAAAAACAACAAGCTCAAAAGGTGAAGAGATTGTTTGCTGTATGGACCAGCTATCTATGTTCATTTACTTAGCTTCCATTATAGTTGAGACCATTAACAATAGAAGAATGTTTTAACAGACAACTGATGAAGGATGCACAGTTCTTATGGATTCCCTACTTCCATAAGAAACTAGATTCTTTCTAGTTTCTTTGCTTTCTCTAATCTGAAAGCAAAAAACACGAAATAAGCATTTGGACAGGAGGCACAGAGAAAAGAAAGACAATAGGAAAGAAGTTTTTGTTTTAAAACAATGAGACTAAAAAGTAGAGAAACTTGACATAGTTGAGAAGCCCACAACACAAGAAGAGTAAGACACTTTTCTTGGAGAGGCAGCAAAAAGATACCTAGACTTGTCTAGAGAATCTTAGAAGTTACCCAGACTGAGCAAGACAATAGGAAAGAATCGACTCTAAAACTTGTATTGTGGTACATACCTTTATGACCTATTTTGTCATTCATTCATCAATGACTGACCGATTATCATGTTCTAGGATACTGCTAGGTGCCAGGGACAGAAAGACTAATTGGAAATCCCTAGCAGATCATTGTAGTAATTAATAATTAAGACTAAAAGGAAACAGATATTTTTATAACAAAGTTATCTGGCAGATGCTACTTGGTTTGTGTTCGGGTATTTTTGTTGTTGTTTGCTTGTTTTGAGACAGGTCTCACTCTATTACTCAGGCTAAAGTGCAGTGGCTTCATCATAATTCACTCCAACTTCAAACTCCTGTGGTCAAGGAACGCTCTCACCTCAGCCTCCCAAGTAGCTGGAAATACAGGTGCAAGACCACACCCAGCTAATTCTTTTTTTTTTTTTTTTTTTGTAGAGACAGGTCTTGCTCTTGCTCAGGCTGGCCTCAAGCAATCTTCCCTCCCAGCCCTCCCAAAGCACTAGAATTATAGGCATAAGCCACTGCACCTAGACATGCAGTACCTTTAAGAGTGGACTGAGGATTCGTGGTCTGAAGACAGCACATGAGAAATGCAGTTTTAGACCCTATACTAGGCCACTCAGGAGGCTGAGGTGGGAGGAATACTGATGCCCAGGAATTTGCACCCTCTGCATTCTAGACTAGGTGACAGAATGAGACCCTTTCTCAAAAAAAGTATTACATAATGTTACCAGATCAATCTAAAAGTTCGTATGTGTAACATTAGTACTCTGGCTATATGGAGCTATGTCCTTGCTCTTCAGAATACCATGCTGAATCTTTTTTTTTTTTGAGACACAGTCTCACTTGGTCACCCTTAGTAGAGTTCTGTGGCATCCTAGCTCACAGCAACCTCAAACTCTTAGGCTCAAGCGATCCTCTTGCCTCAGCCTCCCAAGTAGCTAGGACTACAGGCACCCACACCACCACCCAGCTATTGTGAGAAGTGGGGTCTCAAACCAGCTCAGGCTGGTCTCAAACCTATGAGCTCAGGTGATCTGCCCACCTCAGCCTCTCAGAGTGCTAGGATTACAGGCCTGAGCCACCACACCCAGCCCACACTGAAGAATTTTAGAGTAAACTGCCATAAGGTCTTCAGTTTACTTTCAAATAAGTCTGAAAAAAGTTTACAAAATGTAATTAAGAACATTTGAAGGCTGGGTGCCTGTAGCTCAAGCGGCTAAGGCGCCAGCCACATACACCAGAGCTGGCGGGTTTGAATCCAGCCCCGGCCTGCCAAACAACAACTACAACCAAAAAATAGCCAGGTGTTGTGGCAGGTACCTGTAGTCCCAGCTACTTGGGAGGCAGAGGCAAGAGAATCGCTTCAGCCCAGGAGTTTGAGATTGCTGTGAGCTATGACACTAAAGCACTCTACAGAGGGCAACAGCTTGAGACTCAGCCTCAAAAAAAGAAAAAAAAAAAAAAAAGAAAGGTGGCTTGGCGCCTCTAGCTCAAGCGGCTAAGATGCCAGAGCTGATGAGTTCAAATCCAGCCTGGAGCCTGCCAAACAGCAACGACAACTACAACCAAAAAATAGCCGGGTATTGTGGCCTGTAGTCCCAGTACTCGGGAGGCTGAGGCAAGAGAATCGGTTAAGCCTAGGAGTTGGAGGTTGCTGTGAGCTGTGATGCCACAGCACTCTTCCCAGGGCGATGGCTTGAGGCTCTGTCTCAAAAAAAAAAAAAAAAAAAATGAACAAACAAATAAATATAAATATAAACCCCTTAACAAAAATTGGTATAAATTGCTAATTCTTACCTATCAGTAATATTATTAAAGCTAATCCAATTAGTTTGTAAACTTCCTGGGATAAACAGTAGTAACTTACACATTCTTTTTTCTTTCTTTTTTTTTTTTTTTTTTTTTTTGAGGCAGAGTCTCAAGCTGTTACCCTCGGTAGACAGTTTCACTTTATCGCCCATGGTAGAGTGCCGTGGCAACACACAGCTCACAGCAACCTCCAATTCCTGGGCTTAGGTGATTCTCTTGCCTCAGCCTCCAGAGTAGGCACCCGCCACAATGCCAGGCTATTTTTTTGTTGCAGTTTGGCCAGGGCCAGGTTTGAACCCGCCATCCTCAGTATATGGGGCTAGCACCCTGCCCACTGAGCCACAGGCACTGCCCAACTTACACATTCTTAACATCTCCCCCGCACCTGGCACACTGCTTTGCAAGGCAGACTTTCAATAAGCAGGCTATATTTAAGTGAACCCTTCCCAATGTAATTATGATACAGTAAACTAAATACTGTCTTAGACACTGACTCAATAAAGCTACCTAGAAAACATCACGTCTTTCACTAGTCTTAAAAACCCCAAAATAAGCTTAAATTTCTCTCAAAGGTTGACATCTTCCATTTCCTTGTACTTTTCCTCCCTCCCAAGGGATCAAGTTTACATTTCACTTAGTTACTTCTCTGAAAAATAATAGTTTCTAAACCTACACTTCAAAGTCAGTTACAAAGCTTTTCTGAGAACATGATGACCCCATGTCCAGGGAAGCAAGAAGATGATAACAGATGATTTTGGGAAACCTCTGCCAATTTAGATATCCCCAGGAATATAAAACCCGGTAAACACTGACTCATCAGTACTAGTAACTTTCAGGTTCTATCTTATTCATTGCACTATTATATTTCACAAACCACGATTAAGAGTCTGGATTAGCTGGGCATGGTGGTTCATGCCTCTAAGTCCCAGCGCTGTGGGAGGTTGAGGCAGGTGAATTTCCTGACCTCGGAGGTTCGAGACCAGTATGAGCCTAAGTGAGCCAGAGTGAAACCCCTTCTCTATCCAAAAAAAAAAAAAAAAAAAAAAAAGCCGGGTGTTGTGGCAGACGCCTGTAACTACTCGGGAGGCAAAGGGCAAGAGAACCGCTAAGGGAAGAAAAAAAAAGAAAATTTTAAAAAAAAATTCAAACTAAGAAGAGTGAAAGCTAGCTGAAATTGAAAGCAAAATTTTAAAAAAAAATTTAAATAAAAATATACAAAATAAATTTTTTAAAAAGTCTAGATTAATACTGAAACATTTAACATAATGAAATATTCAACACACCATGAGAGAATGGTAACAATGCATCTTTGCCTGGAAAGAAAGCATGTATAGGAGCCACACAGGGTAAATGAACTATTAGCAACGGCTCTATTCTTCACATCTCTCAAAAATGGCCACACTGAATGCATTTTCTGAGTGATGACAGCATTTTCAGTTTCAAAAACAGTCTGCAGTCTAACCTGGCTATTAAAAACAAAGTACAGGATTATGTAACCTGATAATTAACCAGGCTTCCAACCCTTATCTTCAATTCAGAATGTCAGATACTAACAAACCATAGCAATAAAATTTCTTTTTTTTTTTTTAAGAGACAGAGTCTCATTTTATAGCCCTCGGTAGAGTGCTGTAACATCATAGCTCACAGCAACCTCCAACTCCTGGGCTAAAGCGATTCTCTTGCCTCCGCCTCTCAAGGAGCTGGGACTACAGGTGCCCGCCACAATGTCCAGCTATTTTTTGTTGCAGTTTGGCCAGGGCCAGGTTCAAATTCACCACCCTCAGAATATGGGGCCGGCGGCATACCCAGTGAGCCACAGGCGCTGCCCTGCAATAAAACATTTTCAAAACAATTGATGGTGCACTTATTTTTTACAATATTTCATAATTAAACCTCTGAACAAGAAAATAAAGGAAATCCATAGCTCAGTATAATGGAATGAAATAATCACAACTAAGCAATCCAGGAAAGAGCTAGACTTAAAATTAGCAATTAATAAAACCAATTATTTAACACTAAGATTAAATTAGTCATCACAAAATTCTATGCAAAAGATAAATTTTTCTGTGAAGCCCTTGAAATCTTTAAAATAAACTCTCAGGTGGCACCTATGGGTCAAGGAGTAGGGCGCTGGCTCCATATGCCAGAGGTGGTGGGTTCAAACCCAGCCTTGGCCAAAAACTGCAAAAAGAAAATAAAATAAACTCTCAAAGATGAAAATTACAATAACTTCTACAATTCTACCCCTTCTTTTAATAAAACATAACATGAAAAAGATTACAGACATTTTAAAAGTCACATCATACTACTCACACAACAGTTATTCCAAATGTTTAAATCTTTGTTAGAAATATTTAGAAGAGAAGTTGCCCTTTGAACTGTATTTACTTTATATATATATTACTCCAGACTTGCAGCCAGTGAAAAAATACAAATTAAATCCCAAATATTAATAGCAAATACCAAATCAAATAGTAGGGTTGATAGATGGCAGTCCATCAACCAGTAAATAGAAATGCATGCTAATTTCAAGCTCCATTAGAAATGGAATCAAGGCATATTTGCACATGGAGAAGTTAGTTTCATAGTTATGAAAACACTAAAGAAAATAATGAACATTTAAAAATTCCTACAAAGAAAGGGCAATGTTTGTGCTGGAAGAGTACAAGAGTGGTTATTTCCACAAACTTTGAACTTTCAATAATGGATAATTCACAACAGTGCTCTCAGAAGTGAGCAAACAGCATCAGACAGGGCAGCAAATCAAGCCAGACTGTCCAATTCGTCCCACTCTCACTACTTGGTTGGTTCAATCCAGGCCCACAACACATATGATGAGGAACAGATCATCAGGCTATACAAGCAACATCCTCAAGGACTGGAAATAAGCACACTGGCACCTGGGCATGTTTCAGAAACTGCTGTTCTATGAGACTCTTCCAGATGCCTTACAAGATGTGTTTAACTTTTTTCCTTAAGAGCAAACAGAAGGTGCTAATAAGACTTAAATCCTCCAACATGTACAATATAACCAAAATTTCTTTTAAGACTTCAAAGTGTATGGCTTCATAGTCACTTGGGGGAAAAGGATTGGGTTAGGAAAACAGAAAGGATAAGTGAGTTCAAGGCTTTCACTACTTGTTTATCTCCATATAGAAGGTCAAACTCACCTCCAAAAAAATACTTTGAATAAATATTTACTTTTTGCCTGTTCATCTTTTTATTTTTTTACATGCTACATAATATTCACTCTTTGGTATACTATTCTAAAAAGTCATGTGATCACTTCCACAATCAAGAATTTTTTTTTTTCCCAGCTCGGCGCCCGTAGCAGCACAGTGGTTATGGCACCAGCCACATACACAGAGGCTGGTGGGTTCAAACCCGGCCCAGGCCAGCTAAACGAAGACAACTGGAAAAAAAAAAAAAAAAAATTGCCAGGCGTTGTGGCAGGTGCCTACAGTCCTAGCTACTTGGGAGGCTGAGGCAAGAGAATCACTTAAGCTCAAGAGTTTGAAGTTGCTGTGAGCTGTGAAACCATGGCACTCTACCCAGGGTGACAGCTTGAGACTCTGGCCCAAAAAATAAATAAAAAATAAAGAGTTAAAGTCAGCATCAGTCTCTGAAGAGGATGAAGGACTACAGGTGAAAAGGTAGTTCCATAACCATCCCTGACAAGGAGCATTGCTGGACAGAAATTCAGGGCTAAACCCTTTCTAGATGATACGGCTAAACCAGCAAGTGGCCTCCTAGGACTTATTGTATACAAACAATCTGAGAGATACTTCTCCCTCTACCCAAGGAGCCTAACCTGCCATCTAAACCTTCCTCTCAGCTTCATTCAATAGCCACCCTACAGTCACCACTTCCAAGTACTCAAACAATAGATAGAGAACGTTTAAAGGAGAAAATACCCTAACATACCACAGATACAGATAAAGTACGTTTTTGGAAGGGAATCTGTCAAAATTTTAAGAGCTACAAAAAGTAGCACACCTTGGAAACATTCCAAATGTTCATCAAAAAATGAATAAACAGGGACAGTGCCTGTGGCTCAAAGGAGTAGGGAGCTAGCCCCATATGCCGAAGGTGGCGGGTTCAAACCCAGCCTCGGCCAAAAAAACCGCAAAAGAAAAAATGAATAAAAACAGGCCAGGCAGGGTCTCACGCCTGTAATCCTAGCATTCTGGGAGGCCAAGGTGGGTGGAATGCTTGAGCTCACAAGCTCGAGACCAGTCTGAGCACAAGTGAGACCCTATTTCTACTAAAAATAGAAAAACTGAGGCAAGAAGATCACTTGAGCCCAAGCTAGAGGTTGCTGTGATGCCACAGCACTCTACCCAGGGCGACTGCTTGAGACTCTGTCTCCAAAAACAAATAAACAAACAAAAAAAGAATAAACAAAACGTGGTATATAATACAATGGAATATTATGCAGCCTTACAAAGAAAGGAAAATTCAGGGAATGGGTTCTAAGACAGAAGTGTAGGAAAATTACAAAAGAGCAAATAAAGTAAAATCAAGTTTTTATAAAAATTGCAGTCAATATGCATGCCTAGAATAAAAAAAATTGAAAAATATACAGTGAATTTTTTTTTTTCTTTTGGTTCTTTTTAGAAACAGAATCTCAATCTGTTGCCTAGGTCAGAGTGCCCTGGCATCAGCCTAGCTCACAGAAACCTTAAACTCCTGGGTTCAAGCGATGCTCCTGCCTCAGCCTTGCAAGTAGCTGGGGACCCACTACAATGCCCAGCTAATCTTTTCTATTTTTAGTAGCGAAGGGGTCTGGCTCTTGCTCAGACTAATCTGGAACTCCTGAACTCAAGGGATTCTCCCATTTTGGCCTGCAGAGTGCTAGGATTACAGGTCTGAGCTCCCACACCCAGCTGATATGCATTAAAATATTAATAGTGTTTATCTCCAGGTGGCAAAATATGACTTTTATGATACTAAACTGGATGTCAAGACATGTCTCCAAGGCCAGGCACAGGGGTTCACTCCTATATTCCTAGCACTTGGGAGGCCAAGGGGGGTGAAATGAGCTCACAGGTTGGAGCTCACATGTTGGAGACCAGCCTGAGCCAGAGGGAGACCTCATCTCTAAAAACAGCTGGGCATTGTGGTGAGCGCCTGTAGTCCCAGCTACTTGGGAGGCTGAGGCAAAGAGGATCATTTGAACCCAAGAGTTTGAGGTTGCTGTGAACTATGACACCACAGCACTCTACCAAGGGCAACAAAGTGAAACTCTGTCTCAAAAAAAAAAAAAAAAAAAAAAAAAGGCATGTCTCCACTCTCATATCAACTTGGAACAATCCTATACAAACCATAAGTATATCTACTGTAACAAATTCAATATTTATTGACAAGTACCTGCTTTGGGCAAAGAAACAAGTCAGTATCACAGTAAACAGAAAGATACAGAATAAAAGAATTGCCCTGAAGGAGCTGAGCACTGTACCAAAATAATTTATGGTCTAGAAAAGTTTCTATGAAGACAAGTCAACAACTTAATGATATTTACATGGTGAAATTGTTCACTGCCTATACTTCTAAGACAATCAACTTACTACAGATTAAAAACATGTCCTGTTCAGCATTCTGTAACTGAAATAAATTACCATTTTTTCACATCAGAAGTAAATATGCTTTATAAATCATCATATTCCTTACACATAAGACAAAGTTCAAATATTCAGGTTGAGTCTTGTAAGATTAACAATTCCTACGAGTATGTCATCATAATAATTCATCAGATAATGGGCAGATAATCAATGAAAACCAGTAACAGGAAACATCCCACTACATAACTCTATTTATTATGACCATTTAAGAATTACATTTTTTAAAAATTCTTTACTTGCTCACTTTGTGCTCACTGTGCAGGAGGATTAAGTTATAGTAACTTAATTCCTCAAGGAAGGCACAATATAGCTGAGGGGAAAAAAAGGAAAAAGCTCCACGACACTGGATTTAACAATGATTTCTTAGATATGATACCAAGTATACAGGCAACAAAAGAAACAGGTAAGTTGGATTTCAACAGAATTAAAAACTCTGTGCATTAAAGGACACTGTCATCAGAGGAAGAAGGCAACCCACAAAGTAGAAGAAAATATTTGCAAATCATACATGCATCTTTAATATCCAGAATATATAAAGAACTCCTACAACTAGATAACAAAAGAAACAACCCAATTTAAAAATGGGCAGCCAGGGACAGCCACAGTGGCTCACACCTGTAATCCTAGCACTCTAGGAGGCTGAGACTGAGGCATGTGGGTTGGCTGAGCTCACAGGTTCCAGACAAGCCAAAGTGGCAGACACCTGTAGTCTCAGCTACTTGGGAGACTGAGGCAAGAGAATCGCTTAAGCCCAAGAGTTTGAGGTTACTGTGAGCTATGACGTTACAGTACTCTACAGGGGCAAGAAAGTAAGGCTGGTGTCTCAAAACAAAACATAAAAAATGGGCAGCCTGGTGGTCAGTGGTGGCTCATGCCTATAATCCTAGCACTCTGGGAGGCTGAAGCAAATGGACAGACTGAGTTCACAACTTTGAGATCAGCCTGAGCAAAAGTGAGACCCCCATCTCTACTAAAAATAATAAAACTGAAGCAAGAGGATCACTTGAGCCCAAGGTGAAGTTTGCTGTGAGCTATGATGCCAAAGTACTCTACCCAGGGTGACAGCTTGAGACTCTGTCTCAAATTAATAAAATAAACAAATAAAAATGGCCAAGCCCGAATACTTTCTATTTTGTGCCGGAAGACACACGAATGGTCAATAAACACATGAAAAGATGCTCAACATCACTAATAACTAGGGAAATGCGCATCAAAACAATGAGATAACATCTGACATCCATCAGGACAAAGAGGATTTCTAAGTGCTGATAATTTGCTATTTCTTGGTCTAGGTAGTGGATGTGGATGCTGCTTATTTTGTAAGAATTCACTGAGTAGGTAGTCATGATCTAAGCCAGGGGTCCTCAAACTGCAGCCCATGGGCCACATGAGGCGGTGTAGTTGTATTTGTTCCCATTTTGTTTTTTTACTTCAAAATAAGATATGTGCAATGTGGCTCAGCGCCTGTGGCTTAAGCAGCTAAGGCACCAGCCACATACACCTGAGCTGATGGGTTCAAATCCAGCCCGTGCCTCCCAAACAACAACGACAGCTGCAACCAAAAAATAGCCAGTCATTGTGGCAGGTGCCACAACTCTGTGGGACTACAGAGTCCCAGCTACTTGGGAGGCGGAGGCAGGAGAATCGCTTGAGCCCAAGAGTTGGAGGTTGCTGTGAGCTGTGATGCCATGGCATCTACCCAGGGTGACAGCTTGAGGCTCTGTCTCAAAAAAAAAAAAAAGATGTGTAGTGTGCACAGGAATTTGTTCATAGTTTGTTTTTTAAACTACAGTCCAGCCCCCCAGCGGTCTGAGGGAGAGTGAACTGGCCCCCTGTTTAAAAAGTTTGAGGACCCCTGATCTTAGCACTTTTCTCCATATATGTTATACTTTAATTTTAAAAAAACTTTACTGGCTCAGCACCTGTAGCACAGTGGTTACGACACCAGCCACGTACACCAAGGGTGACGGATTCGAACCCAGCCCAAGCCAGCTAAACAACAATGACAACTGCAATCAAAAAATACCGTAGCCAGGCATTGTAGTGGGCACCTGTAGTCCCAGCTACTTGGGAGGCTGAGGCAAGAGAATCACTTACACCCAAGAGTTTGAGGTTGCTGCGAGCTGTGATACTACAGCACTCTACCTAAAGCAACAAGGTGAGACTCTGTCTCAAAAGAAAAAATAAAATAAAATCTAAACTAAAGAAAAAAAAAAAAAAAAAGGCCTAGACCTCACTTCTAAGAAGACACAGATGGAAACAAGGAAGTCATCCATAAAAATATTTACCCAATAGTATAAAACTCTGGGTCAGGAGTTCAAGACCAGGGGTTCAAGGGCAAGAATGAGACTCCATCTCTACTAAAAATGGAAAAACTGAGGCAAGCGGATCACTTGAACCCAGGAGTTTGAGGTTGCTGTGAGTTTTGATGCTACAGCACTCTACCAGGGGGGCAAGAGAGATAATGTCTCAAAAAGAAAAAAAAAAAAAAATAGTATAAAAGATAACAACCACAGAAGATGTACAAGGTACCCAAGAACCACTGAGATCCAAGAAAGAAACCAGAAGCAGCGACATCTAAGGTCAGATGGGTAACAAACAGAAGGATGGTCCAGGAGACAGAAAGGTCAAAGGAAAAGTACACCAAAGCAAACAATACAACAATTTATCCAGAGAACTACAAATAGTTTCCATAATTCAAGGGTAGTAAGGTAAAGTAGGATAGAAGCAGAGAACAGAAGAAAAGGAATATGTATAACTGTATGAAGAGGATTTCATCACCTATTAGATCTGGGGGGAAAGGAGAATGGTCCTCAATTTGCCCAAAATAGAAATTTGGTATTTGAGGCCATCCATAAGCTGACTGTTGCCTCATTTGTCATTGTTACACCCACAAGCTACATTCCAGATAGAAAAAGATTTTCCCCCTTCATTCAACAGCATCTAATTTGGCCTCCATGACAGGTACAAAACCAAGGGCCAAGGTTATGATCTCTGTCTTTCTAGCAGAAAAGGCAAACAGAGACATCAATAATAAGTAGAGCAGGTGGTGCCTGTGGCTCAATGAGTAGGGCACTGGCCCCATATACCGAGGGTGAAGGGTTTGACCTCGGCCCTGGCCAAACTGCAACAACACAACAACAACAACAAAAAATACCCAGGCCTGTAGTCCCAGCTACTTGGGAGGCTAAGGCAAGAGAATCGCCTAAGCCCAAAGAGCTGGAGGTTGCTGTGAGCTGTGATGCTACAGCACTCTACGAAGGGCGACAAAGTGAGACTGTCTCTAAAAAAAAAAAAAAAAATTAAAATTAATAATAAATAGAGCAAGATGGAGCGCCTTGGCTCACACCTGTAATCCTAGCACTGTTGAGCTCAGGGTTCAAGACCAGCCTGAGCAAGAGCCCGACACCCATCTCTAATAAAAACAGGAAAAAACTAGCCAGCACTGTGGTGGGCACTTCAAGTCCCAGCCACAGGGGAGGCTGAGGCAAGAGAATCACTTGAGCCCAGGAGCTTGAGGTTGCTGTGAGCTATGGCACTCTAACCTGGGGCAGCAGAGTAAGAATCTGTCTCAAAAATAATAATAACGTAGAACACAATGCAACATACCACCTGGTGCTTAAAAGTTTGTTACCAGAAATGAAAGCGCTAAGCCTTGACATATAACTATGAGCTCATCACGAAATTGTGTTGGGAGGAGAGGGGGAAAATCACTACAGAAACAACTTTACAGAAGTCCAGGCCCCCCACATCCTGTATCATTTAAGTCCAACCTCATTTATCCAAAATACAGCTCCCTTCATCCCCACCACTTTTATCCCCATCTTTTTCCTAGTTAAACTCCCTGCTTCCACATGCACACAAATACAAGCCTTCTCCAAGCACTAGCAGGAGTGATTGTCTTAAAAAGAACTTAGCCAGGTGTTGTGGCGGGTGCCTGTTGTGCCAGCTACTTGGGAGGCTGAGGCAAGAGAATCACTTAAGCCCAAGAGTTTGAGGTTGCTATGAGCTGTAACGCCACAGCACTCTACCGAGTGCTGTCTCAAAAAAAAAGAAAATAAAAAATTCACATCATGAAACTCTCTACAATGGCTTCTAATATCTCTAGAATAAAATCCAAACATGGCCCTTTGTGACTGGGCCTCTGCCTTTCTCTGGCAATCTCATGTGAGGTCTTATTCCATCCCACCCAACCACCACCATTCCCTGTCCTTACAGTACTCAAGTTACACAGGTCTTCTTTCAGATCTCTAAACATGAGAACCTCCTCTGACTCAAGACCTTTGCACATGCAGAGGATTCTATTCCCTCTATCCAAATCTTCACCAGCACACACACCATCACCATTCCAACAATCAGGCTGTCAGGTTTCACACTAACATTTTCTCACAGAAATTTTTTTTTTTTTTGTAGAGACAGAGTCTCACTTGATCGCCCATGGTAGAGTCCAGTGGTGTCACACAGCTCACAGCAACCTCCAGCTCTTAGGCTTAGGCGATTCTCTTGCCTCAGCCTCCTAAGTAGCTGGGACTACAGGCACCCACCACAACACCGGCTTTTTTTGTTGTTGTTGCAGTTTGGCCGGGGCTGGGTTTGAACCCACCACCTTTGGTATGCAGGGCCAGCGCCCTACCCACTAAGCCACAGGCACCATCCTTCTCACAGAAATTTTAAGACCCCAGCTCTTACTCTGGATTTCCACATATCGTTTACGTGTTCAGAAGAAAAAGGAGACCCATTTGGACACGCTGAATTTAAGAAGCCCCTGGAACACTTACGGAGCTGCCCAGTACAGGTGACCATGTGGGTCAGGAGAGACTTCTATACTCAAAATAAAGACTTGAACATAAGCACTGATTCTCAGAGAGAATGGGCACCTCTCTCACCTCTAAGTCACTATATGGAATGAGATGTCACTGATGGGAATGAAGGTGATGCTATGTCTATGGACCAAGAGGACCAAGATAATTTGGAGAATTCTGGGTGTGAAAAGAAAGGAGTTCAGGATTGAGGGAAGAAACTGAGATGAGCCAAAAGAAAAGGAAAACCTGGCCAAGCCCAATGGCTCACATCTGTAATCCTAGCACTCTGGGAGGCCTAGATGGGTGGATCACCTGGGCTCAGGAGTTTCAGACCAGCCTGAGCAAAGTGAGCCCTCCCTCTACTAAAAATAGAAAACACAGTGGGGTGTAGTGGTGGGGGGTTCCTGTAGTCCCAGCTACTCAAGAGACTGAGGCATGAAGACTGCTGTGAGCTGTGATGACTCTACCCGGGGTGAGACAGAAAGGGGTGAGACAGAAAGACTGTCTCAAAAACAAAAAAAGAAAGGAAAGGAAAACCAGGAGAGTAATACCACAATTCCTCAAATTCCTATGCCCTTTTATGTTTCTCATGACTCTCTTAACAAAACTCAACTCACATTGCATGCAGTTTGAAAACCACCACCACCCAGAAGCCTTTCTGGATTTATCCAAGCAAAACTTATTAGTCCTCTCTCCATGTCTCCACAAGTTTCTTTTGTTGTTAGTATCGTATAAGATTTGACCCACACGATAGTTTCTTAGTAGTACTATTATAGCACTTATCCCAGTCTGCTTTGTACTACATATGGGGTGTACTACCTCCCCTATTACACTGTGAATCCTTAGGGGCAGGGCCCAGGTCTTAATCACCTATGAACTCTTAGGAAAGTGGTTAAAAAAATTTTAACTTAATAAAATCAAGGCCGGGTGCAGTGGTGGCTCACACCTGTAATCCCAGCACTTGGGAAGCTGAGGCAGGTGGATTGCCTGATCTCACGAATTCAAGACCAACCTGAGCCAGAGCGAGACCTCGTCTCTAAAAAATAGCCAGGCATTGTGGCAGGCACCTGTAGTCACAGCTATTGCAGAGGCTAAGGCAAGAGAATCATTTGAGCCCAAGAGTTTGAGGTTGCTGTAAGGATGCCCCAGCACGCTATAGAGGGCAACATAATGAGACTCAGTCTCAAAAAAAAAAACAAAAGGGAGGATAAATCACGCATGTGATAAATCACTCCTATGAATAATCTCTCCACTCAATTCCTCTTGCAAAACAAAATAACATATCCTAATTAATTTAATTTACAAATTCCATTTCTTAAAGTAACACCAACCTGTACAATCTTTAAAAATCACCGCTGAAGGCCAGGTGGGATGGCTTCACTCCTACGATCCTAGCACTCTCAGAAGGCAAAGGCAAGAAGATTGCTTGAACTCAAGACTTTTAGACCAGCATGAACAAGAGCCAGAAACCCCTCTCAACAAAAAACAGGAAACAGCCGGGTATTGTGGCAGGGCCCCTATAGTCCCAGCTACATGGTAGACTGAAGCAAGAGGATCGCTTGAGCCCAGGACTTTGAGGTTACTGTGGCTATGAAGCCACCGCACTCTATCCAGAGTGGCAGAGACCGTCTCAAAAAAAAAAAAAAAAAGAAAGAAAGAAAGAAAAGAAAAGAGAAAACACTGCTAAACACAAAATACTTTCTCATCCTGTCACAATAATGTATTTCCTTCATCATAAACAGCTTTTAATTTAGTTGGAGAAGCCACAAATCTTACTCTTCTCAAAATTATTGTAAATTCCGTACAAAACAAACACAAAGTTACAAAGATGCAGGACATCTGAGGGTGTCAGTCCTGGAGTAGGGCCAACCACCGCCTGCATTATTGGGAAGTCACTGCTCCCAATCAAAGGTTAGGCATTTGGTCAACACTTTTTCCCCAACAAGTGCTCTGCACACGCATGCACACACCCATCTAAAAATCAACCACCATCAAAAAAAAATTATCTTCTGCCACTCTTGAAAACTAGGACTAAGCGTGAAGTGCGTCCAATCAACTAGCACAAGAAGGCTGAGTAATCCCAAAGTAAAGGTTAACGTGGTAGACTCCGAAAGTCTACACGGGTGTGGCGCACCTTACCCACGAATGTGTGTCAGAGAAGGAAGAGCTACGACTTTCACATTTGCTCGGGCCGGGAAAGCAGGGCCGCGGCTCAGCCAACGTCCGGCCCGGCACACCGAGAAGTTTCAGTGGTCGGGGAAGGGGGGGGGGGGGTCAGAAACCACAAAAATCAGACAACAATCACTTCCCTGCAAAACTCCACTCCCCGAACCCACCCGCAACGCGCTGACGCGCCACCAGAGGAAGGCGGCGGAGGGGGCCCAGCGCAGGGCTGGCGCGCGCGCACCGACCCACTGAAAGTTTAGAAACCCGAAGAAACTTTTCCGAGAGGAAACGCCGCAGCCGCGACGGGCCTGTGGCTTCACTTCTCCAACCGCCCCAGCCCTTCAACTTCCCGAGGGCCGGGAAGCGTCGGCCCCGCCAGCCCAGGGCCCAGGCCGTGGGCCCCGCGGGGTGAGGGGCCGCGGCAGGACGCCAGACCCGCGCCAGCCCGGACCCGGATTCTGGGCGGTGTCGCAGAAAGATAGCTGCCCGCCCGCCCGCTCGCTCGCGGGGACCGGCTTGGGGCGGCCAGGCTTGAGGACCCCCTCAGCCCCGCTGGGAATCCCACGCCCGCGCGCAGGGAGGTGCGAAGAGAGTTACCTGCGGCGAGTGGGGCGAGGGCAAGATTCCGGAGGCTTTAAGTGGACGGCCACTGCTTTGTCTGCCTCCTGTTTGGCTCCAAGGAGGAAATGGGCCGCCAGGCGCCCCCGCCCCCCGCCCGCGGCCCGGGCCCCGGCCCCGCCCGCCCTTCCCAGCACCTCCCTCCGCCTCGCTCTTCCCGGCGCCTCCCGCCGCCGCCCTGCCCGCTTTTCCCGGCCTTCTCCGGCCCCCACTTTTGGGAAGAGCTCCCACAGCGGAGGGAACCCGGCCAGACCGGGCCAGGAACCCCAAAGGATGTCTTCTCCGCCCCCACCCCACAATTACTTCGCCCAGGCCCCAATTGGGCTCTTAGGCCAGGAGTGACCCCGGAGAGGGAGGAGGAACGGTGACTTCTGGAACAGCCTGCGAGCGGGGGAGGGCTAAGGGAGGGCAGGTGAGTCACTGATCCGCTCACAGGTGAGCCCCAGGGCGCGGCCCGCGCTGGCCGGGCCGCCGGCGGGGGCCCTAAACACTCGGCGCGACCGCGCAGGGTCTTGGCCTTGCCCTGCTGAGTGTCACAGGTGTCCACAAGTCACAGGCGTCTAGAAAAGTGATCTAAGCCCATTCCCAGACTTTACAGAAGGAGAAACTAAAGCTACATAAAAGCCCCACAGCATGGAGCAGAGTAGAATTAGAATCCGACCCTGGAGACGCTTACAATGTGAGGTGGAAGCGTCCCTAGAAATCACCTAATTCATCCCCTCACTAGACAGGTGAAACCCTGAGCCGTCCCCATCCAGGACTAGAGGACCAGCAGAGTAGCTTATCCCAGCACCTTCCCCTGCTGGGATTGCCCCACACACACCCAAATTTGAGGGACCTGACCTCTTTAGCCATTTAGGGAAGTTTATTCCTATCCTACCTTCATTACCTTCACAGTGGACAATATAAAAACAAAACTGTAAAACAAACAAAAAACACTACACACTGTCTGCTTGGTACAGAAAACCCTGTATGTTTTATCCTTGTAATGAACAAGATCGATTTCAGTTTGGGGCCTGTAAATCCAAAATAATGCAAGACAATAGTATCTGCAATTGTGTCCTTGTGCTGAGCAATGAACAAGGTGTTAAGGGAGACCTGCCCTCAACATATTTACCCTCTACTCTTCATATCTCTCTCCCCCCAGAAGGAATGCAAGCTCCTGAAAGACAGGCCCTTTATCTCCTACAGCTTCCAGCACAATGCCTATTCCCTAGGGAGTGCCCAGTGACCATCTCAGGGTGAATGTGTCTGGCTGTAATCCAAAGCACTATGGGCTTGTGCTAGTTGCCCTTGTTAAGCAATGCTGACAAAGGGCAATAGGACCATGAAGTAGGGAAAGAACAACTTTTTTTTTTTTTTTTTTTTTTGAGACAGAGCCTCAAGCTGTCGCCCTGGGTAGAGTTGGCATCACAGCTCACAGCAACCTCCAAATCCTGGGCTCAAGCGATTCTCCTGCCTCAGCCTCCCAAGTAGCTGGGATTACAGGCACCCACCACAACGCCCGGCTATTTTTTGGTTGCAGCCGTCATTGTTGTTTGGCGGGCCCGGGCTGGATTCGAACCTGCCAGCTCAGGTGTATGTGGCTGGCACTTTAGCCGCTTGAGCCACAGGTGCCTTAGCGGGGAAAGAACAACTTTCAAGAGAAAGACAAACCTTGACAAGACCACTCCTGTTTATCTACATCCCATTCTGCTTCTGATTTAAGAGTCTTTGCTCCTGTAGTCCTGTCTACTTAGAGTGGTGATAGCTTCCACACACACACTTCACCTGGCTACTTCAGAACCTAGTAATCAATAAATATTTCTTTGGCTAGGCACAGTTGCGCACACCTGTAATCCTAGCACTCTGCGAGGCCAAGGCGGGTTGATTGCCCTGAGCTCACAGGTTCAAGCCTGAGCCAGAGCAAGACCCCAACTCTAAACATAGCAGGGTATTATGGTGGACACCTGCAGTCCCAGCTGCTTCGGAGGCTGAGGCAAGAGAATTGCTTAAGCCCAAGAATTGGAGGTTGCTGTGAGCTATAATGCAACAAGCACTCTATCAAGGGTGACAAATTGAGACTCTGTCTCAAATAAATAAATATTTCTTTGAAGTAACAAGAGACAGAGTCAAAGAATTATGCTTCATAACTTTGTATATCCATCACTTCATTCAGCACTAGCTACTTAATTTGCAAGGCCCCTTGTTCAAAAATTAACTATTTCAAGATGGCAACAGTACAGTATTAAAATCATGGATGGGGCATGGGGCCTTTCTTTTATTTTTTTTTTAAGAGTCTCATTTTATCACCCTCAGTAGAGTGCTGTAATTTCACAGCTCACAGCAACCTCCTTCTTCTGGGCTTAGGCGATTCTCCTGCCTCAGCCTCCCGAGTAGCTGGGGCTACAGGTGCCTGCCACAATGCCCAGCTATTTTTTGTTGCAGTTTGGCCAGGGGCTGGTTCTAACCTGCCACCCTCACTGTATGGGGCCAGCTCCCTACCTACTGAGCCATGGGTGTCACTCCTGCATGGGGCCTTTCTAATCATGGGGCCCTGAAAATGAAAAATGCAGAGTGTGCTTTGGGAAAAGAAGGATCAGGTAGGGCTGAGTACAGTGGTTCACACATAATCCCAGCGCTTAGGGAGGCCAAAACACTTGAGTCAAGGAATTTGGGGCCAACCTGGGAAACATAGTGAGATCCTGTCTAAAGAAAAAGTTTTATTACTTAGCCATTACCCAGACACAGAGGCACACACCTGTAATCCTAGCTACTTGAGAAGGCTAAGGCAAGTAGATAGCTTGAGCACAGGAGTCGGAGGTTGCAATGAGATATGTCAACCCACAGCATTCCAGCATGAGTAACATAGCAAGAATTTGTCTCTTAGCCAGGCACAGTGGCTCACACCTATAATCCTAGCACTCTGGGAGGCTCAGGCAGGTGGATTGCTGGAGCTCACGAGTTTGAGACCAGCCTGAGTAAAAGCGAGACCCAGTCTCTACTAAAAATAGAAAAAAACTGAGGCAAGATGATCACTTGAGCCCAAGAATTGAAGGTTGCTGTGAGTTATGATGTCACCGCACTCTAACCAGGGTGACAGCTTGAGATTCTTTCTAAAAATTAAAAAAAAAAAAAAAAAGAAAGAAAACAAAAAAGAAACAAGCTGTCTCTTTAAAAAAAAAAAAAAAAAAAAGATGGTTAGGTGATAGAATATATAGAATAAGAATTGAGAATTGAGACTTGCAATATACCCCTTACACTGAAAAGAGTCAGTTTCCTAATTCTTTCTTTCTTTCTTTCATTTCTTTTTTAGACAGAGTCAGTCTCACTTTGTCATCCTTGGTAGAGTGCTGTGATGTCATAGCTCACAGCAACCTCAAATTCCTTGGCTTAAGTGATTTTCTTGCCTCAGCCTCCCAAGTAGCTGGGACTACAGGCTCCTGCCACAACACCTGGCTATTTTTATTTTTATTTGTTTATTTCTCTTTTTGAGTCAGAGTCCCACTATGTTACCCTCAGTAGAGTGCAGCGGTGTCACAGCTCACAGCAACCTCAAAGTCTTGGGCTTAAGTGATTCTCTTGCCCCACCCTCCCAAGTAGCTGGGACTACAAGCGCCCACCATAACACCCGGCTATTTTTTGTTGCAGTTGTCATTGTTATTTTAACTGGCCTGGGGTGGGTTCCAACCTGCCAACTTGAGTGTATGTGGCTGGCGCCATAACCACTATGCTACCAGCACCGAGCTTGCTCAGCTATTTTTAAAAACAAGATCTTGCTCTGGCTCAGGCTAGTCACCAACCTATGAACTCAGGCAATCCACCCACCTCAGCCTCCCAAGTTCAGTTTCCTACTTCTGAAAAACTCTTAAAAGCTTACAAAGGAAGACTGGAGTATTCACTATATCCCAGGCATTTTCTATATACTGAGGAAGTAAATAAAAACAAAACTGAATTGATCCCTAGTTTCACATTACTTAAAATGTAATGGAGACAAGAATTAAAACAGATAAACCATTTAAAACAAAGGCAAATGTGAAGATAGAGAAGAGATAAAGGTAGATTTGAGAGTTCTGGAGTTCAAAGACCTGAAGAAGTGACTTTTATGCAGTGACCTACCTCCAGTCAGGCTTTAGCACTGACTCTCCATAAAAACTGTTTTTATTAAGGCCCCTGATGGATCCAGTGCTCAGTCTCCTTCTTCAATTGACTTATATAATCAATCAGCAGCACTTAGTTTTCTCTTCCTTGAAACACCTTTTTCATCGGACCTCCAGGGTACCAGGCTCTTCTGATTTTCCTCCAACCTCCCTGGATGCACTCCTTCTTCTTCTTCTTTTTTTTTTAAGACAGAGTCTCACTTTGTCCCCCTTGGTTGAGTGCTGCAGTGTCACAGCTCACAGCAACCTCAAACTCTTGGGCTCAAGCGATTCTCTTGCCTCAGCCTCCCAGGTAGCTGGGACTACAGGCATCCGCCACAAAGCCTGGCTATTTTTAGAGACAGGGTCTTGCTCTGGCTCAGGCTGGTCTGGAACCTGTGAGCTAAGGCAATCCACGTGCCTCGGCCTCTCAAGTGCTAGAATTATAGACATGAGCCACCTCACCCACCCCCTAGATACACTTCTTAGTACTTTGATGATGCCTTCTAAATCCTCCCAACCGAAGGAGGGAGGGGAATGGGGCTTTGGTGTGTGCCACACCTTTTGGGCGCAAAACACGATTGTAAGAGTGACTTTACCTAAAAAATGCAATCAGTGTAACCTGGTTTATTGTACCCTCAATGAATCCCCAACAATAAACAATAAAGAAATGAAAAATAAAATAAAATAAATAAATCCTCCCAACCTCTAAATCTTAGAACAATGGTTCTCAAAGTGTAGTCTGGGCATCCCTGAGACCTTTTCAGAGAGTAATGAGGTAAAAATTATTTTTATAATAATACTAAATGCTTTTACCATTTTTATTCCCATTCTCTCATGGGTGTACAGTAGAATGTTCCAGAGACTACATGATGTATGATATGGTGTCATATGGAATGTGAAGGCAGATGTTCTCACATGCTGAATCCAGGCATCTTTTATTAAGCTAGACACTGCAGAGACCTGCAAAAATGCAAAACCAAACCACATATTCCTGAATTTTCTTTTGGTTTAGAAAACACCGTTTCCTTTTTCTCTCTGTCTCTGTTGTTACTGTTACAAAGTTTCACTCTGCAGCCCAAGGTAGAGAGCTGTGGCATCATCATAGCTCACATAAACTTCAAACTCCTGGGCTCAAGCGATCCTCTTCCCACAGCTCCTGAGTAGCTGAGACTACAGGTATGTGCCATCATGCCAAGCTAGTTTTTCTACCTTTAGTGGAGATTGGCTCTTGCTCTTGCTCAGGCTGATCTCCAACTCCCAAGCTCTTTCTTTATTTCTTTCTATTTTTTTTTTTATTGTTGTTGCTTTTTTTTATTGTTGGGGATTCATTGAGGGTACAAGAAACCAGGTTACCCTGATTGCATTTGTTAGATAGAGTCCCTCTTATAATTGTGCCTTGTCCCTTTCAGAAGGTGAACTCCAAGCTCAAGCAATCCAGCTGCTCGGACCTCCCAGAGTGCCAGGATTATAGGCGTGTGCCACCCCACCTGACCCTTTCTTCTTTAAAAAAAAAAAAAAAAAGTTAAAATGTTATTTAAGGGCTCAGCACCCGCGGCTCATGCAGCTAAGGTGCCAGCCACATACACCTGAGGTGATAGGTTCAAATCCAGCCTGGCCCGCCAAACAACAATGATGGCTGCAACCAAAAAATAGCTGGGCGTTGTGGCAGGCACCTGTAGTCTCAGTTACTTGGGAGGTGGAGGCAGGAAAATCCCTTAAGCCCAAGAATTGGAGGTTGCTGTGAGCTGTGATGCCACAGCACTCTACCCACAGTGACAGCTTGAAGCTCTGTCTTAAAAAAAAAAAAAGTCATACATGATAACTGTAATAAATGTGCTATTATTATTTTGTTATTTTTTTTGCAGTTTTTGGCCAGGGTTGGGTTTGAATTCGCCACCTCTGGCATATGGGGCCAGCGCCCTACTCCTTTGAGCCATAGGCGCTCTCCGAATTTGCTATTATTTTTAAATGAATATCTTGGAATTTTCTATTTTAATTTCTAATATAGTAAATATTGATAGGTTAAACTTATGTAAGCAAGAGCTCTTTGAGTTTCTCAATTTTTTTTAAGAGTATAAAGGGATTTTGAGATCAAAAAGTATAAGAATTACTGGCCAGGCACTGTGGCTCATGCCTCTAATCCTAGCACTCTGAGAAGCCCAGGCAGAAGAATCACTTGATCTCAGGAGTTTGAGACAAGCCTGAGCTACATTGAGACCCCATCTCTACTAAAAATAGAAAAATTGACGTGGTGTCATGGCAGGTATTTGTAGTCCCAGCTACACAGGAGGCCGAGACAGAGGGATTGCTTGAACCCAGGAATTTGAGGTTTCTGTTAGCTAGGTTGACACTAAGGCGCTCTAGCCCCAGCTAGGGACTCAGTATCTTTAAAAAAAAAAAGAAAAGAAAAGTTCTTAGACCTCTCTAGCTGTTGTCAACCCACCAATGCTGGTTTTGGGGCTTTAAATATGGTGACAAATCCAGGTTTATATCACCAATCTAAACCTTTCCCCTGAGTTTCCAACACACATACGCAGCTCCCTATTGATTCCTTCATTGGATAGGCATCTAAGTATCTCAAAACTGATTTCCTAATACCTCTGCCCAAACCTGCTTATCCCACAGTTTTCTTCATTTCCTTAAATGTAAATCCAGTCTTCTCATTGTATAGGCCCAAAGCTTTGGAGTTATCCTTGATTATTTTCTTTTTCTCACATATTTCATATCTGATTCCTCAGTAAGTTCTGTTCTTTTGCTTTCAAAATATATTCAGAATTCACCAACTTTTTACTGTCACCATTATTACCATCCTACATCAAGCTATCATCATCTCTTAGCCTAAATTTCACAGAGGTCTCTTAACTGTTCTCCCTACTTCTGACCTTGCCTTTCTCAGTCTAGTCTCAGTTCAGCAGCCTGAATGATCCTGTTAACATGTAAGTGCTAACGTCTTACTCCTACTCTCCCCAAAACCTCCAGTAGTTCCCATCTCACTCAGAGTAAAAGGCAAAGTCCTTATAAGGGCCTCCATAGCTCACCTGCCCCCACACACTTCTCTGACACAGTGGCCTCTTTACTCTTCATAGAACATATCAGACAGGCTCTTGCCTTAGGGCCTTTGCTTTGTCTTTGCCTGGAACACTCTCCTCCAAATAGCTACCCGACTCATTTGCTGTTCCCTGGTCTTTGCTCAGGTGTCACTTTCTCAGGGAGATTTCTGCTTGGCCATTTTATCTAAGATTGCAGCCCCTTTCCCAATATCCCATTCCCCCTTCCTTGTTTATATTTCTCTTATATATCACCTTCTGACATGTAAAATCACATTTAAAAAAAAATATATATATAACATGTTTATATTATAAATATATAGTTAATATATAATTCATTACCTTTTCCTATCTTCTTACTTGAATTTAAGTGACACAGGGCTAAAATGTCTGTTTTGTTTAGTGCCATTTCCTTAGTGCTTACAATAGCACTTGGCACACAGCAGGCCCTTCAATAAACATTTTTTGAATTCATGAGTAAGATCTAGAAAAGGTAGATGGGGAAGGAAGGAAAGCTTGATTCTAGATCAGGGGAACAAGCAAGTTAGAAGGCCCTGAGTCCTATTTTAGGAAAAATAAGTTCTATGGTTTGGGAACTGGACAGAGACCAGACTAGAAAGATTTTATAAGGTTTGAGACTTAACAGGAGAATTCGGAGTCACAAAGGATTTTAAACAAAAGGACAACAGGTTGGGCTGCGCCTATGGCTCAAGGAGTCGGGCGCCAGACCCAATATAACGGAAGTGGTGTGTTCAAACCCAGCCCTGGCCAAAAACTGCAAAAAAAAAAAGGACAACAGGATCAAATTTCATCATTATTATTATTTTTTTTTTTAGAGACAGAGTAGTTTCACTTTGTTACCCTCAGTAGAGTGCTATGGTGTCACAGCTCACAGCAACCTCCAACTCCTGGGCCTAGGCGATTCTCCTGCCTCAGTCTTCTGAGTAACTAGGACCACAGGCACCCGCCACAATGCCCAGCTATTTTTTTTTTTTATTATTAAATCATAGCTGTGTACATTAATGCAATCATGGGGCACCATACACAGGTTTTATAGACTGTTTGACACATTTTCATCACACTGGTTAACATAGTCTTCCTGGCATTTTCTTAGTTATTGTGTTAAGACATTTATATTCTACATTTACTAAGTTTCACATGTACCCTTGTAAGATGCACCACAGGTGTAATCCCACCAATCACCCTCCCTC
>CAUYPK010013195.1:0-16013 GCA_963574355.1 Loris lydekkerianus | reverse complement strand
TTCCCGAGCCTGACTAGAAGTAGATCCATCGAGCTACTTCTGCGTAGCAACGACTCAGCAAGGCCCGGCCTGAAACTGCCTCTACCTAGATACAGCCAATGTGGTACCATGCCACTGGCCCGACCCTGTCACGCACCTCTTCCCCCGCATTCTTTCCCCGCCCCTTCTCCACAATAAAAAAATTAATTAATTAATTAAAAAAAAAACACCTACAAATGAATGTTTACAATAGCTTTATACATAACTGCCAAAACTTAGAAGCAACCAAGATGTCCTTTCAGTAGATGAATGGATAAACAAACCATGGTACATCCACACAATGTAATATTATTCCATGCTAAAAAGAAATGAGCTCTCAAGTCATGAAAAAATGTGAAGGAAACTTAAATGCATGCTACTAAGTAAAAGAAGCCAATCAGAAAAAGCTGTACACTGCATGATTCCAACTATACAACATTCTACAAAAGGAAAAATTATAGGAACAGTAAAAAGATCTGTGGGATTAAGTGGGAGGTAGAAATGAATCAATGGAGCACAAAGGATTTTCAGGGCAGAAAACTACTCTGTGTAATACTATAAAGGTGGATACATATCACTATACATTTATCCAAAGCCATAGAACATACAACACCAAGAGTAAACTCTAAATGTAAACTATGGACTCTGGGTGATGATGATGTATTAATGCAGGTTTATCAGTTGTAACAAATACACCACTCCAGTAGGGGATGATGATGGAAGAGGTATTACCTGATGGAAAGCAGGGATTATAAGAAAATCTCTGTATTTTCCAAAAAAAGAAAAAAAAAAAAAAAAGTCTATCCAGAACTTCAGAACATCACCTTATTTGGAAATATGGTCTTTGTACATAGAATCACAAAGAGGTTATACTTAATTAGGGTGGGCCCCAAATCCAATGACTGGCTTCCTTATAGGGACAGAGAGATTTAGAAATAAACATGCAGGGAAGAACATGAAGGCAGCAATTGGAGTAAGGCATCTATAAACAAAGGAATGCCAAAATTGCCAGCAACCACCAGAAGCCAGGAAGAGATAAAGGATTTTGTTTTTACCCCAGAACCTTTAGAAAGAACATGGCCCTGGGGACACCTGATTTCAGACTCCTTGGCTCCAGAAACGTGAAAAAATAAATTTGTGTTGTTTTTAGCCACGTTTTTGACACTTTGTTACAAAATGCCTAGGAAACTAATGCAGCTTTTTTCCACAGACCCATCCCCAAATCACCTAACCAAAGCACAAATCCTATAGGCACAAATCCTACAGAGGCATGTGCTTTCCCTTGCTGTATCATAAAATAAACAAACTTACTTAACTATAGTTGTGTTCCTGGTAGTCTTTTGGTAAAGAGTATTAACAGATGTAAAATCCTCAAAAGGTCCCAAACCACAAACCATCCTTCCTTGTGTTCTAAAGTGACCCCAAAGTGTATGCCCACACTCTCAATACTTAAGCCTTAATCTTCCAACCACAAGAAAAAGTCAGTTCAATATACAGATATTTATTTTCATGGTGAAGCCACTAGACTGTGAGCTCACTGGGGTCAGTGACCATATCTATCTTATTTGCCAATATATTTTCATCTCTCAGCCCAAATCCTAGAATAAAGCAGATGAATAAGGCCCAGTGCCTGTAGCACATTAGTTACAGCACTGGCCACATACATAGAGGCTGGTGGGTTCAAGCCCGGTCCAGGCCAGCTGAACAACAATGATAACTGCAACAAAAAAAGAGCTGGGCATTGTGGTGGGTGCCTATAGTCCCAGCTACTTGGGAGGCTGCAGCAAGACAATAGCTTAAACCCAAAAAGTTTAAGGTTGCTGTGAGCTGTGACACCACAGCACTCTACCAAGGGTGACATAATGAGATTCTATCTAAAAAAAAAAAAAAAAAGCAGATAAGTAAGATAAAATTTTTCTAGGCTCAGCGCCTGTAGCTCAGTGGCTAGGGCGCCAGCCACATACATCAGAGCTGGCGGGTTCAAATCTAACCTGGGCCTACCAAACAACAATGACAACTACAACAATAAAATAGCCCGGCATTGTTGTGGACACCTGTAGTCCCAGCTACTTGGGAGGCTCATGCAAGAGAATTGCTTAAGCCCAAGAGTCTGAGGTTGCTGTGAGCTGATGCCACGGCACTCTACCAAGGGTGACAAAGTGAGACTCTGTCTCAAAAAAAAAAAAAAAAAAAAAAAAAATTGTTTTCTAAACAACTACATGAAAGAATGTTGTCATTCTTACCTAGTGAGGCCAGGTTCCAGAAGTTTTCCAGCATCACATCTCTATAAAGGTTCTTCTGAGAAATATCCAACAAAGCCCACTCCTCCTGGGTGAAGTTCACAGCTACATCGTCAAAGATCACTGAGTCCTAAAACATCCCACAAGTTCTGCTCAGAAGGTAAAAACTCCAATGTGCACAAGAAGATGGATAAGGCTGTCAACACTGGAGAACTGACAGCCAATGCATAGAAAGTTTAGAAGATTCTATGGTCTCCCACTATCTACTTTAGAACTCAGTCATCAGATCTCATTCCCTTTCTATCCACACATACTTCCTGACAGATCAAATCCAGTCTCATAGATTTAACATTTCTACCACATTAAATTTGTCTCCCCATAATTTGATGGCAATGAGACAGGAAAAAACAAAGTGTTTTTCTTACCATCTTACAGTCACTTAATACAGCATGGAAGGCTTCTGAATCCAGATATTTGGGGTGTTCCTCATACCAAGAAATTCTCCAGCAGACACCAGTTGGGTGCCCTATAATTCAACTCAACTCTGACACTACATACTTGGAGATAGTATCAGATCCCACAGATGAAGGCTCAACCCCACAAAACTGCCCCCAACTTGAGACACCAATAACAAGTAGTAGGTTATCACGTATAATTTGATTGACTACCTATAAATCATGGCTACCAGCACACCCTCCTTGGTTTCAATTCATTTGCTGGAATGGCTCATGAAACTCAGGGAAACACATTTATCAATTTATTACAAATCATATTTTAAAATATATAAATAGCCACACGAAGAGATGGTTAGGCCAAGATACATGGGAATTGGCAAAGAGATTCCATACCACCCTCCCAGAACCACCATGTGCTCTGCCATCCAGAAGCTCCTTGAACTCAGTCCTTTTGGATTTTTATAGAAGCTTCATTACATAGGCATGATTTAGTAAATCACTGGTCTTTAGCCCGCTCCCCTCCACAGAGGTTGGGGGATAGGGCTGAAAAACCAAACCTTCTAATTATGCCACCATCTTTCTGAACCAGCCCCCATCCTGAGATTGTCTAAGGACTGCCAGCCACCAGTCATCTCCTTAGCACACAAAAAAATACTCTTAATGCTCTGGAGAGTCCAAGGATTTTAGGAGCTCTGTGCCAGGAAATAGAAAAAGACCAAGTATACAGGCTGTCGCCTAGGTTACAAATCAAACAGGCTCTGTAGGTTGGTTCTTAAGTCTAATTTGTATGTAAGCTGAAACAGGTACATTTACCTATTACCTATAATAGCCTCCATTCACAATTGTGGCCATATGTCAGTCAGATGTGCATAACTCGGGGACTTACTGTAATAGCCTCTATTCCTAAGTGTGAGTTGAATGTAAGTCAGATGTTTGTAATTCTGAGATTTATTGTATATTTCATAATTTCACAGACAGTGACCAATTCTAGTCTTAGAATGGTCCAGAAAAGTCCAGAGCATATCATAGAAATAAGAGAAATGTTCTAGAAATGAAATAATTCCCACACTGACACCATCTATTCCTTATTACAGAGATAATTTCACCTGCTACCTTATTCCTACCATAGCAATCAGCACAACATGAAAAGCAGAGTCAAGTCCAGATGAGGTTTTAACAAATAAAAACACTGAGGGAATGGGAGCTTTTCCTTTTTTTCCCTTCATAAACATTATAGGCCCAGGAGCCTACAGAAACACAACTTTCCAAACCAGGCCCATAGCAGACAATATTTTCTTGTATTCTAGGTCAGAGATCAGCAAACTATGGCTCATGAGCCAAATCCAACCTGCCATCTGTTTGAATAACTAAAGTATTATTGGTACTCTATGGCCTTCAAAGCCTAAAATACTTACTATGAAGTCTGATACAGAAATAGATTATTAACCTGTGCTCTAAAATAATTAGGAGAAAATCTGGAGAACAGAAATATTCTTCTAGAGAATTATTACCTGTTACTTACCTGTACCATATTTTTCTGTAACTCAGCAGCTATCCTTTCTTCCTCCATGTCCCCTTCATAAAGAAAAGCAAGATACTGAGAAGTTAGGGGTAAGGAAAAAGTAACATGAGATCTCCTCACAATTCCCACACTCACAAACTGAGATGTTGCAGCACATCTATAATGAGTGACAACTCCCTCAAAATACACATAAACACACACACCCCAAGATACCCAAGCATACACTAATCTTATATGAAAGTGGACCAACTTTATCTCCCCTAGAACTAGAAAACAGTGCTCTGGTCCTTAAGGATCAGAAAAGAAGGGGTTGAAAGTGTTATTCTGTAAGCTAACTGAATTCCAAAAAAGTTTGGCTGTCAATTTTCCCATGATAACAAAAAGCATAAAATGTATCAAGGAGTGCCTTTAACCATAGAATAATACACTCCATGTCCCAAATCCAAGAGAATACTGATTTATACAACGAGTTTCTGAGAGTTCCTCTCTCACTATTTCTAACTATTTCATTCCTTGGCTGGCTAGCAGGCATTAATGCTCCCTGACCACTGCCCCGACTTCTATAAGCTGCAGAGTTCACCAAAAATCCAGTTTCTGAGAAAAAGCATCAATCCACCGAATTATTCATAAGGAGGCAGAAAAGACCGCGATACTGTAGTTCACATGTTAATATCTGCCTGGACAGTATAGTAGTAATAAAATAAGAATATTTGACTTGTGTCATCCCTGAGAATGGTATCTGCAATGGTATCACAAAATTTCAAATTACTTTCACTGCAGTAGAACTAGCATTTTAATAGCCAACAAAAAAACTGCAACATTTGTTAGTATTTTAGTAACAATTTGTGCCATCTGAGCAAGCCTCATGTGAAAATGACTTTCCAAAGTGATGTCCATATTTTAGAAAAATTATTTCTCTTAGCAACTCTGCAAATCAGATATTATTACAACACTTTAAAGTTGAGGAATCTTGGAAAAAGTCCATCAACCGCATGTTCAGTGTTACCCAATTAGAAAGTTGCTGAGGCAGGATATCAATGCTAGTCTATTAATCTTTAATGCCCAAATGACCAATGAGTACATTTCTGAGTATATGCCTTAAATTATAGTTGATATTAAGACCTTAATTTACTAACATCATGATTTAGTCTAGCATCCTGTTGGGCACTATGGAGATCAGAAAAATGAGGAATTCTATTCAAATGTGCTATCTCTGAGCTCCTTCTCCTGAAAAAGCCCTATGTCTTAAGCAAGGATGCTTCCCTCAAGGTCCTTACCTTTTTTCCTTTTCTTTTTTTTTTAGAGATAGAGTCTCACTGTCCCCCTGGATACAGTGCCATGGTGTCATAGCTCACAGCAACCTCCAACTCTTGGGCTCAAAAGATCCTCTTGCCTCAACCTCCCCAGTAGCTGAAGACTACTAGACCCTACCACAATACCTGGATAGTTCTATATTTAATAGAAATGAGGTCTCACTCTTGCTTAGGCTGATCTTGAACTCTTAAGCTCAAGCAACCCACCTGCCTTGGCCTTCCAGAATACTAGGATTACAAGTGTGAGCCACCATGCCCAGCCCCTTTTCTCCATTTTGTATTTATTCAATTAATATTTACCCTGACACTACTACATGCAGTCACATGGAATAAAGACAGAACAAAATAGAGAAATCCTGAAGCACCTGGAGTATAATCTTTTAGGGAAAGACAATAAATAAACAAAATATTTGAAGTAGTAGTGCATGCTGTATAACTATACAGCACATTACAGGGATAAGTAGAAGAAAGTCAGTACTGGTTATAGAACAGAGTAGAAGCAAAAACTTAAATTAACTATTTCAGATAACACTGGAAATCCACAGCTGGTTTAGTAGAACAATTAATATATTTATAAGTATAACCAACTCTCAGAGGGAAAGAAATCAATATTAATAGGCTGACCATTGATTCGTGGGGTTGAAAAAAAGAACAGAACAAAGATTTTAGAAAGAAAAAAGAACAGGAAAAAATTAATAATATTTAAAAAAATAAAATCATAAAAACTAAAAATGTATTCTTTGAAAAACTAATGAAACTGACAAAGAGCAACAGAGCATAGACAGAAAAAGTTATGAATGAGTCATAACTACAGATGTCATAGGGAGAATACAGCAAAAATTAAACACACATAGACATAAAGAAGTGCAGATAACTAATGAATTTCTAGATTGCAGTACAACTTTCCAGAAATGACCAAAAATAAGTACAAAATCTGATTACATCCAGTCATTAAAGGAAAAACACCAGATTAAAACATGTTCACAAGGGAAATAGAAGTTGCAAACTGTTTTACAGGCAAAGTCACTAAATACATAATGGATTCTAACGTAGGGGGAAAAATGTTTTCCTGAATATTTCCAAGACCAGAAGAGTACAACTCAAAAAAAATATGAAAGATCTCATATACACAATTGCAAAATAATATAAAAACATTAGTACAGTTGAAAAATGAATAAAGAGAATAAATTACAAACCAAGTTCATTTCATGAAAGATGATTAAAAACTGAATCATTAATATAATTCACCATGCTAACAGGAAAACAAAGATTATATGACTCATCACCTTAGACATAAAATAGTGATGAATCTATTTCAATGTCCATGGGTAATAATAATTTAGCTCACTAGAAAAGACTAGAAGGGAAAAGATTTTATTAGTCAGAAAAAAAGTTTACTAACACCTACAGCAAAAATCCTATTTAAAGTTGAAATAGTAAAACAATTCCATCTGTGATCAGAAACAAGGCAAAGACGCAAATTATATGCTATTCTACTTTGAACGGAAAGTCCTGTTAGTACAGTAAAGAAATAAAAAGAAATGTAAACTGCAAGGAATTAAAAGGAAAAGTTGAAACTGGCGGACGATTACATTCAATCTGTGTGAAATTTAATGACTCTATAGATAAATGATTCAAATGTATCGTTTTCGAGAAGTAGGAGAAAAAAATCAAAAAAGAAAAAAATACAAATGTATCGCTTTACTAATGACAAACTACATTTGGCAAGGAGGGGGGCGTTAACAAAGTATTTAAAAAGCAATTACAGGCGGGGCGCGGGACCTTCACATCTATAGTCCCAGGACCTTGGGAGGCTGAGGCGGGAGAGTCACCTGAGCCCAGGAGTTCCAGGCCGCCGTGAGCTGTGATCGCGCCACCGCACTCCAGAGTGGGGTAACAGAGCGAGACCTTGTTGCGGAAAACAAACAAACAAACAAAAAAATTCCCTTTTAGTTACCTAAATGTAATGTATCAAACTGATGCCCACAAGCATCACAGACTAAACTACTACCTAATGCATCAAGTGGGGAGAATTGGGGACCAAGTTGAGACAAATGTCACCCCTTGCTCACCTGACGGGCCGAAATCCGCAGATCATCACCGAGAGAACAAGTTCTAGGCGCTTGTCCTCGTGACCCGAATGGCAAAGATGCGTTTCCTTTCTGGAGGGCAAAGGATGCTTTTGGAGGGCTAATTCAATATGACAGTGGCTCACCAGTCTACCATACATTGGAATCGCCCCGACCGCGGAACTCAGCCCTGGAGTTCCTGATTCAGTAAGTTTGGGACCAGACCCGGCCGCCGGAGGAGCTGACTCCTGGCTCTCAGAGGCGGCAGCGCGACAAGGAGAGGCCCCAGAGGCAGAATTCGGGCAGAAGGGACGAAGGCCGCCCAGTAGGCCGCCCTTTGCAGACCCTCAGACCAAGCCCTCGGTCTCTAGGGAATGAGCGAGGCAGGGCCGGACAGGATAGAGAGCGAACTGAGACAAAAATTTACCTCAGGATCAGGTTGAGGGGCAAGGTGACATGGCGGTCGGATCGCGCATGCGCAGATTCTGGTATCCGCACTGCCCTTAACATAAGGGGTGGGGCCACAGGCCTGGGAACTTGGGGCGAAGAGTCGCTGTAGGGAAGTGTTGGGAGCCTGCAGGGAAGTGTTGGGAGCGTGCGGGGAACGCCAAGGATCACGAAGGAGGTTATGGCCGCCAGTGGATGAGAAATACTAGTTTCCACAGGGACTGGCGGTAAAGAATTAGAACTACAAATGGAACTGTGGCGGGACTAAGCCGTGAATACTGTTGACTCCGCCTGCGTATTGAGGCTGGGGCAAGACCGGCCTAGGGCTGGAGCTAGGGTGAAACCTGGTTGAGGGGGAAGAGATGAGGGCTGGGGGTTGTGTTTGACTGGGGGCAAACGTTAGGCTCTCCCATCCAAGTTGCAAGCGGCCAAGCAAAGGATGCTCATCAATCGTGTTTATACCTATTCTCCTCCCCCTTGATACAGCCCTGTACGCAGAACATACATACTTACAACTCTGAGCCTAGCAATCTATGAAATAAACT
The DNA here is from genome assembly GCA_963574355.1 of Loris lydekkerianus. NCBI lineage: Eukaryota > Metazoa > Chordata > Mammalia > Primates > Lorisidae > Loris > Loris lydekkerianus. The sequence goes on along the minus strand of CAUYPK010013195.1, from coordinate 7,404 downwards.
TCTACTTTCCGTTCATTCAGTCCTTAAGGCCTTCAGTTTTCCCTTTTATTATATTATTGGTTACTGCTCCTGTAGAGGAAAGACATTGATAGTTGTTTAAATAGGCCTATTTATCTGGAAACTTTACTAAACTCCAGTAGCTGTCGGTTCATTATTTGGTACTTCATATATGAATAATATTTTCCATGAATTTTTTTCTTGATCTAATACTTCATTTTTCTTAGTGTTGGGGCCTCCCAAGCTATATTTTAAGTCAGAAAGGAGTTAAGTATTCTTGTCTTGGTTAGTGATGAGTACCAAGGTTCCCAATGAGCTATTTGCTGTAGATTGTGTTTGTCAAGTTAATGAAGTCCCTTTTTAAGCCCAATTTACAAAGCCACTTTACCAATAATTTTTTTTAGAAGAAATGTACTTTGATTTATTTGTGGTACATACACAATTCCTGTGTACATAAAGAAGTTGAATGGGTCCTGAAATGGAAACTGTACATTTAAAATGTACAATTGTTTTATATATACATAGTTATATAAGTCTACTACATTTTCATCAAGAAGCTAATCTGAATACCCAGAATTACCCTCAGCATATCAATACGTACTTTCTCTCTTTGATGACTATCATCTATTGGATTTAAACAATTTTTGGCCCTCTGAAGAACTATATTTTCAATCAACTTAAGTGTTTCATAAAATTGAATTCTCTTAAAAAATCAGTTTATACTTTGGATTCTGTTCAAACTCTTAACCTGAGTCTTTAATAATGTATTAATAAAACTTTCCCTTCTGAAACTTTTAGCAAATTCTAATTTTTTGTAATTATTTTTTATTAAATCATAAATTTATACATTGATGCATTTTATGGGGTTTAGGGTACTGCTTCAATATACAATGTAAAATGCTTTCATACTTTATCAATAATTTTTGATGTTTACTATTAAATATTTATGCAACTATTGAGTTGATAATATAATTTTGCTCCTTTAACTTAATGTTATTATATCTGTGTGAAATATTTAATTTTACATAGTGAATCTATACTCTTAATGAAATGGTTTCTGGGTTTCCTAGTTTGCTTTTAAAAGTCTTCCCAAAAAGATGGAGACTTTACATCTTTTGTATTAACCCGGATTTTAGTGGAACACATTCTTCTTAGTAAAGCATCCCAAGAATAGGAAAGCAAGAATCTAATGTACTCAAGGCAGTAGATAATACAAGGGGTGGGGTAGGGGAAAGAGGGAGTGGGGAGAAGGAGAAGGAAGAGGGATGGGGGTCACTATGTATGGTACATTTCTTGGGGGTGGGACATAATTATAAGAGGGACTTTACCTAACAAATGCAATCAATGTAACCTAATTCTTTGTACCCTCATTGAATCCTAAACAATAAAAGGAAAAAAAAAAAAGTCTTCCCAAACTATAGACTTATAAAAATATTTTCCTAATTTTTTCCCAAATGTTATCACTTTTTAAAATATTTAAATCTTTACTCCTCAAGGAATGTATTCTGGTATGATGTGAAATTGAGGTTATTAAATGTACTAAAGATGGCCTTTGTGTATTGGCTCCTAAGTTCTTAATTTTTTCACTTCAGGCCGAGGCTGAGACCCATTAGTTCAAAAGCCCACAAATTCACATTTTATACATTTTTAAGGTTTGTTTTTTTTTTTTTTTCTGAAAGGTAGGGTCTCACTGTGTTGTTCAGGCTAGAGTGCACTGGAGCTCCAAGTCCTAGACTCAAGTGATCTTCCTGAGTAGCAGGGATTACAGGTGGACACCATGTTTTGCATAAACCTCACTCATCATCTACTGACCTTTCATAACAGGAAGCCCTGTGGTTATAAGACCCCAGATTGCTATGACCCTTCAGAGATCTCTGTGCCAGAGACTCCCTGCCATGCTGCTAAACAATATCACATACACATGTAAACCCCCTTTCGAATGGCCCTCTCCCCTGAGCATACTGTTGTCCTCTTACTTTTCTGGATGGTGGTTCCTGCTTAGTAAGTCCATGATGGTCTCATGCACTGAGGGAATACTTCTCTGATGCAACCCTGTCCCAGCACCACCTAACAAAGCTTATGCATTGTTTCCTCTCACAATCTTTTCCCTAGATCAGACCCCAAGCCCCTGGAACCCCTAAAAGTGATGATGAAGATGGGATATTGATCATCAAGAAATAGATGGCGGGTATCCACTCAGTCAGTAGGATACTCAATTGGCATAACTACCCTGGACAGTTTTATGTAATTGGCCCACTTAAATTTAAAATGCAACTTATTAGTTTATCGTGGCATTGCTCTGTGCTATTTTAAAATTTTTTCATATATGTGTGTACAATTTTCCTTTTTGCCTCATTAGCTTTTGCCAAGTGGTATTTAAGTGAAGCCAGGCCATTGGAACTGACTTTTGGGGTTAGAGGCACTGAGATGCCCAAGCAAGTTCAGCCTGTTCCACTAGGCAGGAGCTAAATGTCGTAAGACCTGTGGCCTATAGAGGAAAAGGGAAGGAGTGTGTGCCTTTTGATCAAAGATAGGCAGTCCATAATGGTTGTAGCAAGAGGAGCTCCCAACAGTCAGGCTAGTGATTTAGGATACTCAGATAGGATGTCCCAAGGCAGGTAAACAAGCTAAGGTAGAGATGGCAGATTAGAAGTGGCGCCTTTGTGCAGAGCTAATATGCCTCAGCTATTGTCTCATGTAGATCTGCTATTAAGGACTTTTCTCTTCTTACCCTCCGTAGCACATGAAACATCTTGTGTATTAATTTCCTACACCTGCTGTAACAATGTACCACAAACCAGATGACTTATAACAAAAGACATTTATTCTATCACAGTTATAAAGGCTGGATGTCTGAGACCAAGACCTCAGCAAGGATATCAAGGTACCCCTGAGATTCTGGGTAGACTCCTTCCTTGCCTCTCCTAGTTTCTGATGGCAGCTGGCGATCCTGGGCATTCCTTGGCTTATAGAAGCATCACTTTAGTTTCTGTCTTCATCATCACATGAGGTTCTCCTTATTTGTCTGTGTCTGCAACTCTTGTTCTCTTCTTATGAGAACATCAGTTCTTTGGGATAGGGCCTGTTGTAATCCAGTATGTCCTCGCATTAACTTGATTTCATTTGCAAAGTTCCTATTCATAAATAAGGTCACATTCACAGGAACTGGGGTTTAAGACTTCAACATATATTTTAGGGGAACACCATTCAACCAGTAACACTCAGCAAGAACATTAACAGAAAATTTCAGCAGCACTGTCCCAGGCAGCTTCCTAGGAAGTGCCATTGACACCCTGGAAGGTGACTTCTCAGAGAGTTTCACCAGCACCCCAGTGGGGAAAGGATTTCACAGGGAGTTTCACCTGCAAGCCAGGAGGTGGCTTCCCAATGTGTCCCAATGCCACCCAGTCACCTTCCCAGTGACTGTCACTGATGCCCTAGGAAGCCAGCAGAAAGTTTTGAAATTTCATCATCTGTGTTTTTTAAGTTTTACTAATTTTGCAATATGTTCTCATTATTGAAAACCTAGTTTCAAAGGAAAAGTATAAGGAAAAAAAAACCCACTCAGAATTCAACTGTCTTTGGATTTTGTGTATCTCCTTTCCGCCTCCTTTGCATGCATAGCAATGTTTTTAACACCATATAACGACTACCACAGTGAAGGTACCAAGCAGATATTCTCTTCCCTCCAAAAAACTCTGTAGTGCTGCTTTTTTAAATTATGAAATTTCTATTTGAGACAAAGTTTTGCTCTGTCACAGGCTGGAGTACATTACCACTATCATACCTCCCTGCAGCCATGAACTCCGGTGCTCAAACGATCGTCCTAACTCAACCTCCCCAGGAGCTGGGACTACAGATGTGTGCCACCATGTCTGGCTAATTTTTTTTTTTTTTTTTTTTTTGTAGAGACGAAGGCTTACTACATTCCTCAGGCTGGTCTTGAACTTCTGGCCTCATGCAATTCTCCCTCCCGGCTCCCACAAAGTGCTGGGATAACAGACAAGAGCCATCATGATCGCCCCTGTACGCTGACGTTTAAACAACTCCAAATTAAGAGTAGTATTCTAGACTGTGGGTGGGAAATGCCTAAAATTCAAATCCTTGACATATGGAAAAGGCACAATGCAACTTCCCAGGAGATAAACGGTTTTTCTCCTCAGCTCCATAATGGAAGTAGCAGCACCTGTTCCCGCGAGGTCCCACCCCTGGGCCTCGCCCATTACGCCTACGGGCGCGTCCGTGCGTAAGCGTGCCGGTGGCCATCTTAACTGCGCGCTACCGCTCGCGTCTGAGGTGAGTTTTCATCTCTCTTCAGGGTAGGGTACTGTCCAGGTGCCGCCACCTGGGAGTGGAAGGGTTCAAAGGGATGGCGCAGGATGAAATGTAGTTTTCCCAGTTCTCAGTCTGGCCGCTCTGGCCTCGGTGGTCCACCGCGCGGCCCCTCCTGCGAGAGTCCCCACTAGCCCCGCCCTCTGGGGGGTGTCTGTCTCCGGGAGGAGGAAGATCAGGGCGGCCCCTCCCTCTCACAGGCTCCTCTTGTCAAAAGCCTCCACGGCAAGTTTTCTACTACCACTCTACACGGAAAAGAGTTTCCGCCGTCTGGATCACCGCGACTCTGGCCCCGACATCTCCTGGCCTCACCAACCTGGCGTTCTGTCATCTCCCCTTGAGTACTTAATGATGCAGTTCTGGCTCTGGGTGTTGGTTCTTGAAGTTCAAGTTATATATTCACGTGGAAAGATAAATCTTTTCAATAAACAATAAAATTAAATACATGAGTGAATGAATGCATATAAAGACAAAATTTAGCGCCTGAGAAAAAGCGGGACTACTCTGCTCTTTTCTCAAGTCACCTCAGTTTCTCTTCAGAGCCTTGTGAACCCCTAAAGCTTCAAAATGGATGAAGTGGTCTCAGGGAAAATGTGCAGACTTATTTTTGTTAGTACCACGAGTTAAAATTGAATTGATAATAAATACTCAGGTAAATTTTGACAAGTAAATTTACTTCTAAGTGTTCGTTTTTAAATTTGTTAAGTAAGTAACTGAAAAGGAGAGTCACACTCAGTTTAGATTTATTAAGCTGAGACTTCAAGGACGCACCTGGGGAGAACACAACCCACAAAGTATCTGTTGTGGACTTCACTCTCCGTAGAAGTTCTGTGGAAGAGGTTGAACACTTGGATTTAAAGGGAACGGGAGTGGGAGGGTGTGGGGGTTGAAGGAGGTAAGCAGTGAGGCAATTGGTGGCATTCTTGTGACTTTCTATTTAGTGCTCAGTAAATTCTATCTAAGATGAGCATTCAAAAAAGAAGATAGAGGAAATAGTCAACTTTATGATCTTCTCAGAGTGAGTAGAAGAGTGATCATCATCTCCGTGTGCAGAGGCATTGAATGGCCTAAAAAAAATGATAATAACATTTCCTGTCTCCCAACTTTTGGATAACTGAAAACTGCATCCTTGCCTCAGGCCAGACGGGGAATTTATCTTTGTGCCACAGGGGATATCTCAAGGGAATCATCTTGGGTGGGTGGAGGTCATAGACTGTTGAAGAGGACACAAGATCATCTAAACTCAAAATGGGATTAAGGGATCAGAACTGTTAAAAGCTCTATGCTTTGGAAGGAATTTGGATTTGAGCCCATTGTCTGCCATTTTCCTCTTTTACTGGCAAGGTAATAAACTTGTCTTTTCTTTTCCTTAAACTGCTTGCCCCACTTTTTATGATGTGGTTTCAGGGGGCAAATGCTGAACTTGCATTAACATTCCTTGGTTTATATCTGTGAAGATGAACTTGTAATAGACATTTAAGACTTTATTTAGGCTACAGTCCTGAGATTAAAATTGACATACACTTGTTTCATAGGGGCTATATATCTTAAGTCTTTTTTTGTTTGTTTTTTAGGGTTGAAGGAAATATTTTAACCCCAAATACATTTATTTGACTTTTTTTAATGGGGTCTTCCCTACATTTTATATTTCTTTTTCTTTTATTAAGTCATTATACACATAGTTCATGAATACACTTATGCATTTGTGGGGTACAATGTGTTGATTTCTTTATACAATTTGGAGTGCTTACATCAATATAGCTTTCACTTCATTTACTCAATTATTGTGTTAAGGCATTTATGTTATATAATTGATAGATTTGACTTGTACACATGCAATATGCTCCATAGGTGTGGTCCAACCATTTACCCTCCCTCTATCAAAACTTTCCCCCTCCCCTCTTTTCCCCCTCCACTTCTCTCCTTCATCCTGGGCTATAGTTGTTATCGGTCTGACATGTTTTGAGATGCCTTTGGGCAAACAGAAATAATTCGGTAAGGCCATGAGGAGGGGGAGAAATTTGCATCTTTACAGAATCTCTGTTAAGTGCAGCCAGGCACTGCCTGTTTGATCTGGGACAGGTTTGCTGAGAGTCTGACTCCTTCAAGGTTCAAATAAAAACATTTTCCCTGAGGGCTGTTATCATGAGGCTTATGGGTACATGGCCACTTTGCCAGTCAGGCTTTCTTTCTCCCTCCCATACAAACCCTATCTACCAAAAAACCCAGTTGAGTCATTTTCTAAGCTCTTTAATTTCTTAAAAGAGGACCCTTGGGCCACTTTGAGAATAGGATGGCATTGCTTGTGTGACTCCTGTCAGGCTCAGTTCTCCCTTTTGGCATAATGAATTTGGGAGGTGGTGATTATAAGATATTTATTTTTCCTTTACAAATTCTTATCTAAAAGTCTGGGGGGAGGAGACAAGATGGCAGACTGAAGCCAGCTTACCACAGAGGCTCCCCTCCAGAAGGAGAGTTAAGGGACGGAAATTTAATAAGTAACCTGGAGGATTTGAGCTGTACCAAGAGAGAAGGTTGAAGAACGCACATCAACACCACTCAGGCGAGCTGAGACCACAAGGACGAAAACAAAAGGTATAAAATCCATCACCAAGCGGACAGAAGTCCCCCCTCCCCCACAAGACCGGCTTAAGAGCCCCACAAACAAAAGGGCAGAAATTAAAGGCCCTCCCACTTCACGGGAGTGACCTTCTAAAAACTGGACCTACCTCCCCTACTGGGGTGCCATGGTGCTCCCCTGCCAGGCATAAAGCTGTATAAAACTTTAAATATCTTTCCCGGCAATCTAGCACTCCACTCACACGGAGGTCTGGAGGTCTGTCCCCCAGAAGTTCGGATTCTTGGGTGATTTATCGAGGAGAGGGGTGTGGACAGAGCCCGAGTTGCGACTGACCAGTGCTGACTCTGAGGCACGGGAGTGAGGAGCACGTGGCTGAGGGAGAGTCACACCATGGCGGCACTTCCCTCTGACACTTCCCTGCAGCGGGGTGCACCAGCCCTCTTTGAGCAGCAATATGGCCAGGCATAAAACTGAGTGAAACTGTAGCTTCCCCG
>CAUYPK010013193.1:0-14731 GCA_963574355.1 Loris lydekkerianus | reverse complement strand
ATATTCATGAGACCACGTAGCATTAGTTTGTCCCTGGTGAGCTTCTGTTAGCATCATGTCCTCCAGCTTCACCTACTTTTCTGCAAATGGTAAGATTCCCTTCTTTTCTTTTTTTTTTTGTAAAGAGACAGTCTCAATTTGTCTCCCTTAGTAGAATGCTGTGGTGTCACCGCTCACAGCAACATCCAGCTCTTGGGCTTAAGCGATTCTCCTGCCTCCATCTCCCAAGTAGCTGGGACTACAGACACCTGCCACAACGCCTGGCTAGTTTTTGGTTGCAATCGTCATTGTTGTTTGGTGGGCCCATGCTGGATTCGAACCTCCCAGCTCAGGTGTATATGGCTGGTGCCTTAGCTGCTTGAGCCACAGGTGCCAAGCCTATACTTACTACTTTAACGTCAGGTGAACATATAATCAAGTTTTTTTTTTTTTTAAATTAAATCATAGCTGTGTACATTAATGCAATCATGGGGTACCAGGTGCTGGTTTTATATACAATTTGAAATATTTTCATCAAACTAGTTAACATAGCCTTCATGGCATTTTCTTAGTTATTGTGTTAAGACATTTATGTTCTACATTTAGTAAGTTTCACATGTACCCTTGTAAGATGCACCGTAGGTGTGGTCCCACCAATTACCCTCCTTCCACTCATCCTCCCCCCTACCCTTCCCTCCTCTCCCCCTTCCCTTTCCCCATATTCTTGGGCTATAATTGGGTTATAGCTTTCATATGAAAGCTATAAATTGGTTTCATAGTAGGGCTGAGTACATTGGATACTTTTTCTTCCATTTTTGAGATACTTTGTTAAGAAGAATATGTTCCAGCTCCATCCATGTAGACATGAAAGCGGTAAAGTCTCATCTTTTTTAAGGCTGTATAATATTCCATTGTGTACATATACCACAATTTATTAATCCATTCATGGGTCAATGGGCTCTTGGGCTTCTTTCATGACTTAGCAATTATGAATTGGGCTGCAATAAATATTCTGGTACAAATATCATTGTTATAATGTGATTTTTGGTCTTCTGGATATATACCTTGTAGAGGAATTGTAGGAGCAAATGATAGGTCTATTTTTAGATCACTAAGTGTTCTCCAAACACATAATCCAGTTTTATAAAGTTTTTTTCTTTTTCTTGAGACAGAGTCTCACTATGTCCCCCTTGGTAGAGTGCTGTGGCGTCACACCTCACAGCAACCTCAACCTCAACTTCAACCTTGGGCTTAAGTGATTCTCTTGCCTCAGCCTCCCAAGTAGCTGGGACAACAGGTGTCTGCCACAATGCCTGGCTATTTTTTGATTGTAGTTGTCATTGTTGTTTGGTGAGCCTGGGCTGGGTTCGAACCCGCCAGCCCTTAGCCACTGAGCTACAGGCGCTGAGCCAGGTTTTTAAAAAAATTAATTCTACCAGTTTCATAGCAAATTTATGGCATAACATGTAAGAATGGGACTATATGGTCTGTGAAATCAGACAGATTTGGGTTCAAATCCTGGCCCATTGGTTGCCAGAACTGGGCAAATTGTTTCTTTTAATTCTAGTTTCCTCATCTTTAACTAAAATTGGGCTGTTGATAATCAACCCTACCTCATAGGATTATTGGGAAAATTCAGTGACACAAACCAGGTCCAAATGTGAAAGGAAGAGATAAGTTCTGTTAGCCCCTCTGGGTCCTGCAGGGAGGGAGAGGATAAGCCTGGCTCCCCCCTGCTGGGGGCACGGTCAGCAGGCTGTGTCCCTTCCCCCTCTCAGCTCCTTCTTGCTGCCCTCTCCACATGGCTCTCTCTGTCTCCCGGCCTCTTATCCCTTTAGCCCAGGATGGGCAGAGCTCTTACTATGCATCCTGGGGATGTGTGGTTGCCCCACATTCTGCTCACACCTTTGTCAATAGCCCTCACTGAAACTGAACGTTCATTTTGCTCCCTATTGGGGCCTGACTGATAGACTTAGCATAGGATCTTGCCCATAGTAGGTGTTCAATAAATGGAAGCAATTATGTACATGTAGAATAGAAAACTCTGTGCACTTTCAAAGGAATAACTGGGCACATTGATTCAACACCATCTACTGACTCAACAGATATTGAGCTCAGTATCATATTAAGTCAATATCAGAATTCTATGTTATTTACTAGGTTTCTTTTTCACTCATTACACAGCAACTTCCATGTAGCTGTCAGCTAGATCTCTGGAGATGAACTTGCCTATTGGTTTCAGCAGGAGAGGGAACTGGCTGGTTTTCCTCTCTCATGCTCAACAACAAGCAAAGTCATCAGTAGTAAGATGACAAACTAGTCAGACCTCTTACCTAGAACTGAGCTGCAAGTCATTATCAGGACAAGAGAATCTACTCAGAGTGCTCCCTGGGGAGGACACACCGCAGGCAGGCATTACACCCTGTCAGAGCGGCTGCTTTCTCTGGCTCTAACCTAGATCTGAAGTCCTACCTGATATCACAAACTTGAAAGATTCTCTAGAATGAGGGAAGGGCCTTGGATGGGGCTCAGGAGACTGCGTTGTTGCTCCTGTTTAGCTGACAACTTTGAGTGGGTGGCAGTAACTATTCTCTTTAGTACCTGTTTTCTCCCTCTATAAATTGAGACTGTTGGTGTATTAGTTTCCTGTAGTTGCTATAACAAGCTGAGTGGCTTAAAACAACAGGAATTTATTCTCTTATAGTTCTGGAAGCCAGCAGTCAGACACAGAGGTGTTAGCAGGGTCCCCTCCATGGTTTCTAGGGGAGAACCTTTCCTTACCTTTTGCAGCTTCTGGTGGCTCCTGGCAAGCCTTGGCTTGTGGTAGCATAACTGGGGTCTCTGCTTCCGCCTTCCCCAGGCCCCTCTGTGTCTCTGTATCCTCTCCTCTCCTCATCAGGACACCAGCCATTGGATTTAGGGCCCACCTTCATTACACTCTCATCTCCATCCCTAACTACATCTGCAAAGACTCTACTTCCACGTAAGGTCACGTGACTTTGGGGGCCACGCTGTCTAGCCCACTACAGTAAGATTATGAATTATCAATAGTTCTTACAAGCCCCAGCTGTTGGAAAGTCAGTGGGTGTGTGACATTCCCAATGAGTCCCCTCTCTTTGCTGGGATTGCTTTGATAGAGATTGGATGAGGCAGGCTGTCCTTTGAGCTTTGTGGAGGAGAATCAAGAAATATCTGGGGGATAGTTTCCACGGGGCGTGAGAACTGCTCAGCACTGACTCAGATCCCTCTCTCCTTCCCTCCCCCATGGTCACTGCTAGACCCTGCTGCTTCTATTACTGGCCTCGGTTGGAGCCTGCCTGTGCGCTAGGCCTGGTGCTGTGAATTAGCATATTACAGTCCCCGGGAAAAGTTACAAAATGAGGATCCCACAGCTATGAAGCAGCAGAACCAGGACCTGAGCACAGGGCTGGCAGAGACTCTTGCCACACATCTGGGTGTTTTAAAAGCAGGGAAGCAGGTCTGGCTGTTCTTTGACTAGACCTGCTTTTCAAGGCAAAATTGTGAAGTTGGTAAGGGAGTTTACTAAATTTCCCTCTGAATTGCCAGATCTTATCTTTTCCTTTCTCCCCAAGCCCCAGCCCCCCAGGGTGGAGTCTCATACCTTATGGTATGCTCTGGGCTCTCTGCTCCCTTGGATACTTCCTCTTTCCCTCTAAGGTGACAATGTCTGATGAGGGCCTCACCCCAGCCCCAAGGGCCTCTGCTTTAGCATGTGGTCCCATGTGCAGAAGCCCATTTTCCACACTTTCCCTTCTGCAGGCCCTGTTCTTCCTGAGGGCCTGGCCTGGCTTTGCCTGATGACCCAGGACAGTTTCCTGCTCCACTTTGGCAGCTTTTATCACACTAGTGTACAGTCTGAGTTCTTATTTACATGGTATTTTTTTCTTTCACTCAACAGTTAAAAAAAAACAAAAAACAACTCCAATAGATGCTTTAGCCAGGGCCTAAACAATATTTATGGAAATGTGGATTTTGTGTGTTTCATAGTTTTTGCAATTACATACGAAAAGTTTATTTATGCCCCAGGGTCGTCTCTTGTTCTACAGTGGTGTGGGAGCCACATTAGAGAGGCAGGGAGTTAGTGGTAGAGCCAACATACTGGTCTATGTGAGGCCGCCTCTAAGGATGCTGGCATTGTTTTTTGTTTGTTTTTTGTAGATGACAGTAAAATTCAGGAGTGAAAATTTAGGAGCTTATCCATTGATTTAACTCTTTTGGAAATAAATTTGTTGCTATGATTGGGTGCCTTATGATATTTAACCTGATAATTCCAGGAAATAATTTCTGAGATAATAGGCCCCCAAGTAGAAAAGGCTTGATTTGTTTCATAGCAATAGCAATGCTATATAGCAAGTCTTTTGGCAGCAATTTAAGGTCCCAAGATGGCTGCACATGTGATACCCTTGCTTCCACAATATTTTGCAACTACTAAAATGATACTTCCTCTATAAAATTAGGTGAAAGAAGCAGGACACACATAAATGAATATCAAATATTCAGGAATATCAAATATTCAGGATATTCAGGAAAGTTTTTCATTACTATGGAAAATGGAATATGTATAAGGAATTGTGAAAGATATTGCTAACCGTTAGCAAAAGTTTTTATAGAGTGGGTCGGTAGATAGTTTTCTCCCTCTAACCCAAACACAGTCTCTGAGGATTCCAGGCACAGCCTGCTCACCACTGCCCGAGCAGTGCTTGAAGACACATTGTCCTCTAAGAGAAACGCCCAGCCTGCAGTCTCAGATTACTGCCCAGAACCAGGGGGAGCCAGTGGAGAGATTCCCCGGGGGTGGGGGGGGTGGGGGGGGTGTGCCTCCTCCTGGATGTCTTCAGGACAGTCCCTTTGGCCACTGAGCCCTGAGGTAGGTGTTGAGCTGGTCCCTGCAGGAGCTAGGACAGAAGCCTGGAGGTGACAGGCATTTGTGAGAACAGAATAGTGATAACCATTTAACACTCATGACCACACTGGAGGAAAGTGATAACCATTTAACACTCATGACCACACTGGAGGAAAGAGTTCTAATAAACAGACTCAGAGAGGTTTTCACCTGTGCAAGGTCACACAGCTGGGATTCACGCTCACGTTTGGCTGATTCCAATACTCCATTCTTTCTTTTCTTTCTTTCTTTTTCTTTTTTTTTTTTTTTAAGGAGACAGAGACTTGCTGCTACTCTTGGTAGAGTGCTGTAGTGTCACAGCTCACAGCAACCTCAGACTCCTGGGCTCAAGCAATTCTCTTGCCTCAGCCTCCTGAGTAGCTGGGACTACAGGCACCCCTCCCCCCCATAATGCCTGGCTATTTTTGGAGATGGGGTCTTGCTCTTGCTCTGGCTGGTTTTGAACCTGTGAGCTCAGGTGATCCACCCGACTCGGCCTCCCAGAGTGCCAGTATTATAGGTATGAGTCATTGCGGCTGGCCCTTCACTCCAGGTTTATTGAAAGGGGAGGATGATCAGCCTGGACACTGCAAAGGTGGCATCTCTGCCCGGGGGAAGTTAGAGACCCCTTTTATATGGGGCCGTAGGGGGTGGGCAAATTTCTCAGCTTGCCTAGAAGGCTTTGGTGGGTTAGGGTCCTTTGGCCTGAACTTGGGGGTGGAGGGCTAACTAGGTCCTTTGTCTTCTTTGTCTTCGGAGGAGAGGATGGGTGGGCAGGAGTGGGGGATTTGTATAAGGCTGTGTTAAGCCCCCAACAGGAACTAACACCATTTGCTCCCTCCCCAGCTCAACAAGTTCTGTTAAAGTGTTGGGTAGTTGGGGATGGAAATCAAGCCATGTCTGGCTCCTGGGAGATGCAAACCACAAACGCTGTTTCAGCTTTCTCACGTCAAGTTCATCTTAGCTTTCTTGGGCTGTCACCAATGACCAGCCACGGACAGTCAGGATTTCTGGGGGTGCTGAGATGCTGATCTGTACACATGCAATCTATTATGGCCTCATGGGCCAGGCTATGCTTTATTCAATAGTCATGTTGATTACCTTTGTATTAATAGGAAAAACCTTGCTGGAGTGCCCCCTTCCTTCCTGGCTCCTTCTCACTCATCAGTTTTTAGCCTGGAGCACATACTTGTGTCTAAATTATTAACCCCCTACAAGAAGATAGAAATGATGACAGCTGTAATCCCTACATATACACACACACACACACACACACACACACACACACGTTCCTTCATGCCATAACAATTTGCTGAAAGTGCAGACTTAATAGTGTTAATTTAATTGCTGGGTTGAAATAATGATGATGATGATGATAGCAATAGCAAAAAAATTGCTCTTGGCTCGGCGCCTGTGGCTCAAGTGGCTAAGGCGCCAGCCACGTACACCTGAGCTAGTGGGTTCGAATCCAGCCCGGGCCTGCCAAACAATGACGGCTGCAACCAAAAAATAGCCGGGTGTTGCGGCGGGCACCTGTGGTCCCAGCTACTTGGGAGGCGGAGGCAGGAAAATCACAAGCCCAGGAGTTGGAGGTTGCTGTGAGCTGTGATGCCACGGCATTCTACCCAGGGCAACAGCTTGAGGCTCTGTCTCAAAAAAAAAAAAATTGCTCTCACGTTATTCCAAGAGATGCTGCAACGTCAGCCACCATACTCATTCCCTAAGAAGGAATTAGCATTTTAAGATTCAGTTCATAACAGGCAAACAGCTCCCCAGGAAGATAAATGACAGACTTTAATGAGGTTTTTCCTCGTCCAGAGTAAAAATCCTACTCCTTTCTGCAAAAGCAGTGAACCCCAATTTCCAGACAGGATTTGAGCCAAATTTCTAAATTTCCAGACTTCCAGGGGGCAGATTGGAAATCTGTTAAGAATCCTGGGCTCTGATTTTAAAGTGATCTCCTGCGGGGTAACATTGTATTTTAGATATGTCTTGGGGGGTGGTAGTGGCCATGACGTGGCCGGAATGTGGCTCTCTTCCTCTCTCTGGCACAGCAATGTTGGGTGGCTTTTCTACAACACCTCTGGAAACCAGGGTTAGAACCTCCCCTCCAGCCCTGGCAGGCAGGCTACACTCTGCTAGGCTCCAGGCAATTAAAGAAAGAGAGTTGGGATACAGGTCCCAAAGGTCCCTCAACAAAGACTTACAGGATGCCTGTGATGTGTGCCTCTATGCAGGTGAAGATGACAAAGATATAGCCTCTACTCTCTAGGTAGTGTTTTTCAACATTTTCATATCACATCACATTTGAACCTGTAGTCAAAGTTTTGCAGCAAATTACGTCGATTTAAAAAAAGTGAAAAAAAGAATATAGTTACTGTTTGGGTGGAGGGAGGGTGATGGGTTGGGCCACATCTATGGTGCATATTTTTATCTATAATAATAATAAAATAATAATAATAATAAAAAAAAAGAATATAGTTACTGTGCTTTGAACTTCTTTTGAAAATGTTTAATGATCCTTAAAAATTTTTGAGGCGTACCTAAGATCTTCTTCCGACACCCCAATGTGCCATGGCACACTGGTTGAAAAACACTGCTCTAGGGGAAAGATATAAACTGAGAATTACGTGTGCTCCAAAAGTGCTCTAAAAAAGAGGTGCTGAAAGCCCTTTGGGAGCCAAGCAGTGGGAGGAAGAAACTGACTCTATGGCATTTGAATGGGTCCCAGTGGGGAACTGGGCTAGGAGACCAGAAGGGGAGTGAGAGCATTCTAGCTAGCCAGGGCGAACAGCATAAGCAAATGCATGGAAGAATACAAGCTGTTTGAAAGGCCGTCTTGTCCAGAGCTTCCAAAACTCTTCCTTCTGTTCGGTTGCTCTAGTGTTAAGGATTCTAACACTATCTAGTCCCCACTCTCTTCGGATGCCCAGGTACAGTAACCACTTTCATGTTGCTGTTTGCTATTTTGCTATACCATTCATATTTTATTGTCATTAAATTATAAATAGTTTATGATTTCTATGATTATTCTTGGACTCATTCATTGTTTGGAAGTGCATTTAAGACATTTTCTGAACCCAGGGGCCTAGTGTGGAAAGTCCTGAGGTTTGAGAACGTGATCTGTACAGTATCAATTCTTTGATGTTGTTTGATATTTCCCTTGTGGCCTCAGGTACATGGTTAATTCTTGTCTGTACGTGAATTGCATTTTGAGATGCAAATATTTTGATATTTCCTTTGTGGCTTTAGGTACGTGGTTAATTCTTGTCTGTACATGAAAAGCTGTTTATTCTTTACTTTTGAGATGCAAGATTTTCTATATATGCCACTGTTTCATCTGTGTGAACGCTTTCTGAAAAAAGTGATTAAAATCTACCATTTTGATTGTCAATAATATCTTTTAATAATTTTGTTAGTTTTTGCTTTACAGATTTTGAAGCTATGTAAGATGCATACAGGTTTAGGAAAAATTTGGTGGGGGGTGAATTATTCCCTTTATTAATTCCTCCTTCTACCATATTGAAAGTGATTTCTGTTCTTTGGTTAAACAGTGACATATTCACTTCCTATCTCTGTGTTACTGAGGAAAAAAAAATAGAGAAAAGAAGTAATAATAGTTATTTATTTAGCATCTTTGCTAATACTTGGAATAAAGGACATTCACTATATCCTCGGATCAGCACAGTAACCTTGTAAATTCAATTCAATATTAGTATCCCCATTTTACAGACAAGAAAATTGAGACTCTAAGTAACCTCCATGAGGGCCCCCTGCCAGTGACCAGCAGATCTGGGATTAAAAACCATTCTGTGTGATTTCAAATATTATGAACTTCCTACTGCATGCCATGCTGCTGACACAAAGGGCAAGTTCAGATTGCTGAAGGACAGTTATCACCGTGTTTCTTAGTTCCTGCAGCCATATTCTGATTAGCAGACCTTGTTATCTTGGCTCCCAAGTGGTGACTCAGAAGTGGAAATGAACATAGGCCTGTGTACAAGTTCTAGCCAGGAAAGAGCCACAAGCTGAGAAGTAAATAGAACTCTTAAAATCCTCTGAAATTAAATTTGGCACAAGCTGGATGGCATCTGTCAACTCTTTAATGACATCTCCAAATTGGCCACATACGGTATTCAGGACTAGGTTCTCTTTCCCAGCAGATATAATTCTCAGCCAGAGTCTATTAATAAGGAGACATAAAGAACGGTAATTCTTGCCACCATTTCTACAGACTGTTCTTCAAATATTTGTTCTTTCTTTAAACAGGTTCCACTTTGCTTTGATTTTCTGTCTCTGAAAGGGATCTAAGGACCCAGATTAGGAACACAGGACCACACAGATACTGATTGTAGGAAAGCAAGGACAGAAGCATCTGAAGCCATATAAACATTCATTGCTAGTCACAGAATGGCCCGGGGAGAGGATGAGCTTCAGGAGCCTTTGATGAGGTCACCATGGAGCAGGCAGGAGCTATGAATATGATTACCCACAATCCCATGGGCTCCTGATGAGTCCCCATTGCAGGGAACACAGGTGGCCTGATAATCCTGGTGTCGGATGTCCTGCTGACTTTGCAAGAGTACAGGTGTCTTTGTCTGAAAGAGTGGTGTTCATTTTTAGGAAGAGAGTATGAAAGAACGTGACCAAATTTCTGAAAGGCTGCTCAGGGACGGCAGCCACACCCAGCCACTGTACCGGCAGGGGTGTTAGGGATGAGTGTAGCTGTGGCCGGTCAGATGCCTCACTGCACCTGCTCACGACCTCATCTCTAGTGGGCACGCGTGGGGTGCACTGGCCCTTGAGAAGCATTTTTCAAAGCGGGGATCACCTGAATCTGAATCACCTGGTGGGAGTTTGGGGCTGGTGGTGCCTGTTCCAATGCTGAGTCAGGAATCTACTCTAGATTTGCTGAATCAGAATCTCTGCCAGGAGGATTCCGGGAATCTACCTTTTCAGTAAGTGGCCCAGGTGATTTTGGTACCAAGTCGAAATTGTTCTTCAAGGGCTCGTTCTGTAGGTGCCTGCAGCTCCTGGGGGTGACCAGGCTGGCACGGGGAGGCACATGGGAAGTGGTGGAAGGATGAGGAGCCCTGAGCTCTGGCATGCCCTTTGACCTGCTGTGACTTTGAGCAAGTCACTTTCCCACCTGACCCTCATTCTTGTCTGGCATAAGAGCCACCCAGAGCTTCTTAACGGAGGAACAGGACCAGAATTAAGAACTCAGGTCTCTAGTTTAGATATATAAGTTTGAAGTGAGTGTAGCAGTTCTGAATGGAAATAAGAATTACAGCTGATTTTTATGGTATACTTGCTGTGTGCCAGGCACGGCTGCAGAGACATATAAATGAGTTCATTTTCTTTTCTTCCCAGACCTATGAGGTTGCACTTTCATAGTCTCAGTTTACAGAGAAAGGACTTGAGGCAAAGAAAGGTTAAAGTCATGGCTAGTAACAGGTGGAACAAAGTTCTAAACTCAGATAAACTCCAAGGTCCTTGTTCTTACAAGAACCATATTCTCTCTCTCAGCCATAAATGTCCTGCAGGCAATTGGAAATATTAGATGCGACTAAGAGGCTTGATCACCAGGCAAACATGGCAGTGATCAAAATAGAGGTGACAGGTGGAAAGAAAGAAAAGTGTGCAGAGAGCAGAGAGCTACAGCACCAATAAGTATCTGTTGACTTACCAACCCAAGGTAACACAGCCCTACCCTCTTCTATATGGTGGTAAAAATATGACTCAGATGAAGGCAACGAAAAGCAGGTGGGTGTGGAAATCTTGGGGGGAGGGGTAAGGGACACTTCAGACTACCCTACTCCCACGTGGCCACCATGCTGTAGGAATAATGGCCGTAATGATACTCTCTCCTGTATAGAGATCTGAGGGCAGAAATAGATCCCTGCTTATTCCAGAGCTTTTTTTTAATTTAATTTTTATTTTTTTTTATTGTTAAATCATAGCTGTGTACATTAGTGCAATCGCCTGTACCCATTCTAAGATGCAACATAGATGTGGCCCCACCCATTACCCTCCCTCCACCCAAACCTCCCCCTTATTCCAGAGCTTTTACGACACATTCAGGAAGACAAAAAGCAACCACAAAGCTACCACCTTCCCCATGGAGACGTGTCCAGATGACCCCAGGGCCTAATTTGGTGTCAGGCAGAGACTGGGCCACAGCTGAGAGTGGATAAGGCTAGTCCCTGCAGAAGGCAAAATTGCATTGAGTGATGCCTCCCGTCCCTGGACTAGCAAGGGGCTGTATCTCTCATGGAAGTGAAGAACCTTATTGGTGACAGATGGAGGCCCCACTGGTGACTCACATTCAGCTCAATTTCAGTGTAGTTACCAGTATGCTTGCCCTCTTTTGCTCTTCTCTTGCTAATAAAACCAAGTTCTTCAGTGATTTCCAGAACCACCCACTGTTCCAGCCCCATGCACAGATCTTTGCATTCCAGCCACACCTGTGCCCTTTTATACATTGGTGTCTTTCCTCCACCTGATTATCTGAATAGACGATCTTGTCTTTCTCTGGAAATCTGATTGCTCTATCTGGTCCTTCCAGATCTGGCACAATGTATGACTGCAACCCTTCCCCTCCCTCCCAGGAAACTGCCTCTCTCTTTGGGGATCCCATGGTCCTTTTTGTGTGTCACTAGGGCACATTTTTCACTCTGCATGGCTATTATCTGTTCACATGTCCTTTCTGCTGGACACCAAGCTTTTGAGCTTCTCTGTGAATAGAAGCTGTCTATCATAGACTTGATTTTGTGTTCCCAATGCCTGGAAAATGCTCAGGAAATGTAGTAAATGCAGATGCAATTCAATAAATAGGTCAGAATTTTGGGAGAATGAGCCTGTAGTTTATGGGACCTTGAGATTTAATCCAAATTAAAACCATGGTATAGGGGCAGTGCCCATAAATCAGTGGGTAGGGCGCCAGCCACATACACCAAGGCTGGAGGGTTCTCACTCAGCTAAAAAACAATGACACTGCAACAAAAAAACTAGCCAGAGGGGTGGCGCCTGTGGCTCAGTGAGTAGGGGCCCAGTCTCATATACGGAGAGTGGTGGGTTCAAACCCAGCCCCAGCCAAAATGCAACAACAACAAAAAAATAGCTGGGCATAGTGGCAGGCACCTGTAGTCCCAGCTACTCAGGAGGCTGAGGCAAGAGAATCGCCTGAGCCGTAGACCTGGAGGTTGCTGTGAGCTATGACATCACAGCACTCTAGTGAGGGCGACAAAGTGAGACTCTGTCTCTAAAACAAAACAAAACAAAACAAAACTAGCCAGGTATCGTGGTGGGCACCTATAGTCCCAGCTACTCCGGAGGCTGAGGCAAGAGAATCGCTTAAGCCTAAGAGTTTGAGGTTGCTGTGAGCTGTGACGCTACAGCACTCTACCCAGGGCGACAGCTTTAGACTCTGTCTCAAAAAAAAAACAACAACAACAAAAATCATGGTATAGGGAAGGACGCCTATACCTGGTACCATGGTACACATATGCCTATAGAGACTGGCCAGATGACACACTGCCCAGAACGCCGCCTGTGTGTGACTCTCAGTGAAATGGCAGGCTCTGGTCACGCGTGACCCTTGGGAGTCCCTGGCCCATGCTCCCTTTCCTGCTGTCTCAAATATTGTAACAACTCATCACCTTTTGGTCTCTAAGTCCAGGACTCTCCCTTTATTCCAGTTCTGGAAACCTTAAATCTGGTGGGAAGACTGATTAAATGGGAGACAAATGAGCTCTGTAAAGCTCCAAAATCAATCATCCTTCCCCTCTCTGGCATTTCAGACTGATTGAGAGAGTGAGGACAAAAAGCACAATGGGGACAGGTTTAGTCCCATTAGATTCACAGACGCTTTAGAGCAGCATCAGGACCAGCCAGGTCACTTGCTAAACACCCAGCTCCCGGCTCCCTTCTGGACCGACTGGACCAGAGTCTTCAGGGTAGGAGCCTGGAATCTGTTTTTTTTCACAAGAGCTTTAGGTTGTTTTTAAAATCCAACAGTCAAGTTTGGGAAATGTGTTAGCATTTAGGAAACAAATAAATTAGTTTCTGTGAGCTTATGATGTGAAAGTGCTATGGAATGATCATCATCCACATAGCAAAAATTTACTGAGCACATACATACTATGTTCTTGACCCAAAGTTTGTTTTTTGTTTTTTTTTTCTTTTTAAGAGCTGAGGTCTCATGATATTGACCAGGCTTGTTTCCAACTCCTGGGCTCAAGCAATTCTTCTGTCTGAGCCTCCTGAGTAGCTGGGACTACAGGTGCATGCCAACCATGTGTGGTTTCAAGCCACTTTTAGGTACTAACTCATTTGTTCTCTGGAACAACCCTAGAAGTAGGTACTTTATTATTATTGTCACTTAACAGGTGAGGAAACAGGCACAGAGAAGTGATGTAAGGCACCCAAGGTCACCCAGCTAGAAAGCAGAGAGCTAGGATTAAAATCTAATCTAAGCAGTGTGGATTCTGAGTCTGCGCTTTTAACCTCTGGCACACAAAAGGGTAGCATTCCCAGAGCAGCAGAACACTGCTCCATGCTGGGGATGATGAGTAAATATTCACTGAAAGGAGAAACTGGAAACAGGCAGAGTGGGAACGTTTGACTTTCTAGCCTCCTCACGCAGAACATGCTAGTTCTCTGCTGCCATCAATAAGTTATTAACCTTCACAGCACCTCAAGGGGAGCAGCTCCCAGGGTCAGCAGCGCTCTCTCAGTTTCTGCAGTTGAGGAAATGAAGCCAGGAGGGAGCAATTGTCAGACCAGTAGGAACACCCACCTCCATCCCGCTGATGCTGGGGGAGCTCCCAACCTAAGGCTCTGCCCTCCCAGGCAGGATTTCCCTTCCTGGGTCCCCTTTCACGCTGTACCATTGTATTCAGGCTACAGGCATCGAGGGCAATGAAACATTTATGGAAATATGTAAAATGGGAGTAATGACCAACTGATAAGCTGCCAGCCTAAAGCTGGCTCTGTTCCCATAACACCTCAACCTCAATGGCTTAATCAGATGGCATCAAATTAGCTGAACTGCACTGCCCTGGAACCTTGGGTCAATGTCCCTGTCCACCTCCTCTCTTGCTCTTGGTGAATACAGATGAATTCCAGAACATGTGGCTGCTGGCTGCAGGAAACCGCCTCCTCCCTAGGAAAGCATCAAGGACTCCGGGCAGAGCAGTCTGAACTCCACAAAGGATAGGTAAACCCCATAACACCATATGTCTGGGCAGAGTTTTGAGGGACTTTGGGCATTGCCGTTCCTTCTCTAGGTCACTGAGAAAATGCCTGAGCCCAAGGGAGGGCATTGGCTTGTGGGTAAACAAGCTGACCAGCAGGGCTGGCCCCCGCCCTACTCCAGGCCCTGGCCTCCCTTGCATGGTGCACCTGGGACCAGCCTAGCTATGAGTGGGATGCAGGCCGAGTCTCTCTTCACTTCCCTGAGACCTCTGAGGCAGTGATAGGGAAGCAGTCCCACCAGGGAGAGCTGGCTACCTCTGTAAACCAGTGCCGGCCCTACCATTCAACCCGGAAGACTGGCATGGCTCAACAGAAGTCCCTAGTGGCCCACGGCACCTTGGCTTTCTTGTGCCCAGGATGTCCACTCTTATTATCATCAAGTTATCCCTTAGAAGGCCCTTTTGAATGTATTAGGTTGTTTCAAAAGTTTTGTCCGTTTTAATGTCATGTTTTTGTAGCTCCATATCTCAATAAATATTTATTCTACTGTGTTGTGGTATATACTGATCGATGGAGAATTTTGTACTCTATACATTGATGCTGTTCATTTTTTTCTACTTTTAATTTTTTTTATTCTTTTCAGCCTATTAC
>CAUYPK010013192.1:0-15380 GCA_963574355.1 Loris lydekkerianus | reverse complement strand
TTCAATCCTATAATTCCTCTACTAGGCATATACCCAGAAGACCAAAAATCACATGATAACAAAGATATTTGTACCAGAATGTTTATTGCAGCCCAATTCATAATTGCTAAGTCATGGAAAAAGCCCAAGTGCCCATCGATCCACAAATGGAGTAATAAATTGTGGTATATGTATGCCATGGAATAATATGCAGCCTTGAAGAAAGACTTAACCTCTTTCATGTTTACATGGATGGAGCTGGAACATATTCTTCTTTGTAAAGTATCTCCAGAATGGAAGAAAAAGTATCCAATGTACTCAGCCCTACTATGAAACTAATTTATGGCTTTGACATGAAAGCTATAACCCAGTTACAACCTAAGAATAGAGGGAAGGGGGAAAGAGAGGGGAGGGAGGGGGAGGTGGATAGAGGGAGGGGGGCTGGTGGGATTACACCTGTGGTGCATCTTACAAGGGTATATGTGAAACTTAGTAAATGTGGAAAGTAAATGTCTTAGCACAATAACTAAGAAAATGCCAGGAAGGCTATGTTAACTAGTGTGATGAAAATGTGTCAAACGGTCTATGAAACTAGTGTATGGTGCCCATGATCACATTAATGTACACAGCTATGATTTAATAATAAAAAAAAAGAAATAAAAAGATCAAAAAAATAGGAAAATTAGTCAGGAGTGGTAGGCGACTGTAGTCCCAGCTATTCCATAGGCTGAGGCAGGAGCATCACTGGAATTCAGGAGTTTGAGGTTGCTGTGAGGTAGGCTGACACCATAGCACTCTAGCTCCGTCAACAGAGTGAGACTGTGTCTTAAAAAAATAAAAAGTAGCCATCATTGATTGGTGTACATTGACTACATAAAAATCCACGAGAATACACTCCCTACATGGTAAGAGAAGGCATACTTGGTTTTTTTCACCTCTACGTGTTTTTGCACTCCTTGTCTGAAGAGTTGGGCAAGTTTTGTTTCTTTTGACAACTCAACTTTTTCAAGATCCAGTTCAGAAGCTGTTTACTCTGAGAAACCTTTCCTAAAACCTCTACTAGTTTATGATACTTTACATTCTAGTAAAGCTCATTATGTGTGTCCCTTTAAACACATCTGTCAATACTGTACTGAAATCGCTTAACTGTATTTTTCTCTCCAGATATTGGTTAATAAATATGAGACCTGTCTGAGTTGTATTTATTTTGTTATTCCTAATGCCTACTACATGTTAAATATAATTTTATATACAATATTATATAATATTATATGTTGTGAATAAACTGATTGATTTCAATAATGGAAGTCAACCTGTTTCTTGATCACACAATACAGATTTGTCTCTATTTTAGAAAATGGTTGAATGAGTTAGAGCGCCATCTTAGCTAACGTTACAAGATCGTATTACAATAGTTTTGAGTGTTTTTCTCCCATTTTTGTCATGTCAGTCATAGCTTTAGTGCTGAGTAGACTAGAAAGTCAGCCCACAACATTTCTTGATTCTTATTCTTAGACAATAGTTCCCCATAGTATTTCATTTATCACAAATTTTCTCTCATTTTCTATTCACACACATAAATCCATTATTAATGTAGGGCAGAGAGTAATGAAGGCAAATTATGGATTTTTTTTAAACAAAACTTGTTTTAGTAATTGGTGGTTTGACTTAGTTTTATGATTAAAGTAGTAGTCTGAATTTGTTTATAATTTGATTCAGCGTGTGTAACACACCAGTGGTACCAAGCCACGATGTAGCGTGTTCAGAGTAAGTTGCCTACACTGAACTTTCCTCATTCGGTCTCTCACCGTGAGGAATCTGTCACGCACATGTGCGTGCATCAGGCTTAGGTCTCCGTGGGCTTTTAAACATGAACAACATAGGTCCAAACCGCCAGCCAGAGGCACGTACAAACTCGCTCGGGTGCGGGAACTCCCGTGGAAGCCAGGGACAGTGCGCCCAGCAGGCTCGGTCAGGCGGTGCCTGACGCAGTCTGGGCTTCGGAGGAGCATCGCCAGCGCGCGCGAAGAGCGGGGGAACTGAGGGTTAGGGGAGCGAGCTGGAAGAGCTGCGCAGCGTGCAGACCCCCAGCTGAGTCGCCGCGCCGCGCTAGGGACGTGGCGCTGACCGCGGTGCTGAACTCACTTCTGGGGCCACCCCGGGGTTGGCGGGCCAGAGGGGAACCGGGGGCTTGGGAGCTCTCAGGCGACTGCGCGTCTGGGTCTTCGGGTGCTGATTCTTGGCTCTGGGCAGGAGACGCAGAGGCTTCGTCCAGGAGCGTCACCGCACCAGTGTAGGCGCGGCCTCCGACAGGTTCCCGCAGCTCCCGCTCTCAATAGCAGGTCCCGTATTTATTCCCCGAGTGTTCATTGTGTCCCCGACACTGGACGTCCACTCCTAGTGATCCACACAACGTCTGCCCAATTCCAAGAAAAAGAACTAAAGCTCCGAACGTTGAAGACCTTGATCAAAGGGATACAGCCTGATCTTTCTCAGTAACACCTCACAGGACAGCTACTGCGAACCCGCCAGCTCCGCACACTTCCATCCCGCCCCTGCGCCCCTCCCGCCCCCACCCTCAAGGTTTGGGTCTGGAGGCAGCACCTCCTGGGCGGCCCTGGAAGGCGAGACGGGGTCGACTCCGGCATCCTGCCGCTGTGCGCTCTGAGTGCAGCCGCGAGAGCGCAGGCTCTAGGCTCTGAGCTCCCAGTTCGGACAGTGGCGGCGACTCTGAACCGACTCGCCATCGGCTCTGGGACTGCCTGAGGTTCTGGCCTGGCGCTCCCCGCCCTTCTCTGAGGTCCTGGTCCACCCCTTCCCAAGTGGAGATAGGAACGCTCGCGCTCTCTCCCCCTGTGCGGGAAGAATTGAGGTCCCAGCGCTGACGGGGTCCTGCCCCGCCGCCGCCACTGTCCCCACCCTTACCCCCCTGTGACCTGCTTTCCGACCGCACAAGCCCTTGGCTGGGAACACTGCCTCTCAGATCTCCGCTGTCCCTGCGCTCCAGAGCACAGTGGGAAGTGCGAGGTAGGGCTGGAGCCGGGACGTGCGGGGAAAGCAGGGCTGGCCAGCGTGCGTATTTGGTGACAGGTCATGTGTGGGCGCCTGCGAGAGGCGGGGTTGAGAGAGAGAGCCTTGGGGCGAAAGGGCTGAGGAAAGGGGAGGTGCCAGAGAGAGTCGGGGGTCATTCTGTCACCCTCTTACCACCAGTCCCTGTCTCCACATCCCACCTTCTCTCTTCGCTTTCTCTTCTCCAAGCCTCGGTCCTGCGCCCACGCCGGCTCCTCCCCCTCACTGCCTGGCGCGTAAGGGGACCTCTTCGGAGACCACGAGGATCTGGGCTCCCGGCGCAGCGGGGGCCGGTTAGTTGAGCAGCATGCGGAACGCGACGCCGAACGAGTCGCGGCCCAACCTCAAGTTCGCGGACCTAGACTGGGACGGTCCCCTCGGCAACGACTCGCTGGCCAGAGAGCCGCTGTCGCTCTTCCCCGCGCCGGTGCTGGCGGGCGTCACCGCTACCTGCGTGGCGCTGTCCGTGGTGGGCATCGCCGGCAACCTGCTGACCATGCTGGTGGTGTCGCGCTTCCGCGAGCTGCGCACCACCACCAACCTCTATCTGTCCAGCATGGCCTTCTCCGACCTGCTCATCTTCCTCTGCATGCCCCTTGACCTCGTCCGCCTCTGGCAGTACAGGCCCTGGAACTTCGGCGCCCTGCTCTGCAAACTCTTCCAGTTCGTCAGCGAGAGCTGCACTTACGCCACGGTGCTCACCATTACCGCGCTGAGCGTCGAGCGCTACTTCGCCATCTGCTTCCCGCTGCGGGCCAAGGTGGTGGTCACCAAGGGCCGGGTGCGACTCATCCTCCTGGTCATCTGGGCCGTGGCCTGCTGCAGCGCCGGGCCCATCTTCGTGCTGGTCGGCGTGGAGCACGAGAACGGCACAGACCCCCGAGACACCAGCGAGTGCCGCCCTACCGAGTTCGCGGTGCACTCGGGGCTGCTCGCCGCCATGGTGTGGGTGTCCAGCGTCTTCTTCTTTCTGCCCGTCTTCTGCCTCACGGTCCTCTACGGTCTCATTGGCAGGAAGCTGTGGCAGCGGCGCGGCGGCGCGGTGGTGGGCGTCTCGTCCCGGGACAAGAGCCACGCGCAGACGGTGAAGATGCTGGGTAGGTCGGGTCCCCGGGCCGCGCCGCTGGCGTCCTCCACCCCTGCTCCCTCGGACGCAGTCCGGGCTCCGTCTTTTGCTTTGTTTGTGTCTCTCTTTCCGTCTCTTTTCTCTCTTTCGTGGAAAAATGCCCCCACCTTTTTATTTCCGTAAAATGAATTTTACATCACCCTGCACATTTGCTTCACAACTGAGAAATTTTCTAAAAGTGTACTGTGTTCTTTGCTAAATGTGAGGTTAAGCTTCCCGCCTCGAAACGAATCTGTGGATATCTAAGTTCATGAAAACAAGCGAGCATTCTAGAAAATATTCAGTGGTAAATGTAACCAAAGATAAGGTCAATCTGGGTAATTCTGTTAGAGCTGATTTATTCTTTCAATATTGTGATTTGTTTTCTGCTCCGCATTTTTTTCAATCTCATCAATTCTGTTTACACTGCCACTGTTCATACAGCTTTGTAAGAGGTCCTGACAAACCAGTGGGGGCTCTTTGTTTTCATGATCACCTGTAGGGTAGTCTAAGGATGCCTAGGACAAGAAAGGATCCAACAAGAGAAAAGGAGACTTTGTGGAAACCCATGAGACTTAGTACCCCTCTTCCCAAATGGCCCTTCAGGTACATCTGGGTGCAATGTCACTACTGAAGTGGGCTGAATATTTACTGCAAATTCAGCTTCTTTAAGTGTATGTTTGCTACAAGTGAAGTAATACAAAATGTGTTCACATCCAAGCAAAATATCACTTCTACTCACTTTTCCAGAGCCAGGGTCTGTGTATTTTATTATTTGGATATTATAGTCAACATTTATATTTGGTATATTTAATGTTTCTTAGGAGTCATTCCAAGATAATTTCATATTTGCAATTTTATAATTCCTGGGTCCTGCATATTAAAGTGATATAGTTTATTCAAGGAATGTCAAAGATTATATTTTCTAGACTGTGACTCTCATGTGACTCACAGATTGTGAACCTGCTAATGACCTCCAGGGCCGACTATAAGCTTTCATCTATGATACTCACATTGTGACTATGGCAGTTAAATTGCTACTATGCAACTTATTTTCAAGGACAAATGGAATAATATTCCCCAGTTTTATTTTTAAGCCATTAATTTTCTCATTGGTGTCTCAACATCAATGTTATTTTTCTTATCCTTTGACAATTGGAAGGAAATTACCAAAGTGGTATGAGGAATAAAATAATTGTTTTTTATTGTTCCTTTGATTTTTGAATTTTAAAACCTTAGTCTAAAAATTTAGAAGGCTTGAAAAATTATCTTGCATATGCAAAATGCAGACTTGGGTGGATGACAGTTAGTGTTAGTTGGTGCAGTGGCCTTCTTGACCTTACTTATGTCTACGGTAGGTGGCAGACAGTCATCCATCCAGTGCTCCTTCATCCTGACCACATATTCAGTCCTATGTGAAACTTAAAAAAAAGAAAAGGAAAGAAAAAGTCCTGATTTGAATTTAGTGAATCTATATTACATCCAAGGAATCTGCATTATTTTTTAAAAAATACAAAAGTTCTGCTACACAGCTCTGGTTGCATGCAGCCACTTTGCCTCCCATGTCTGTGTTGCATCTTAACACACAGAAAGTGGTTGTGAACAAATAGTCTAGTCAGTTGAGTAAGCCTGTCAACTCAATCTCAAAATCACTCAAATAGTTCTTAAATAAAAATGGCTGGGAAGCTCAGTAAAAACTGATGAACTATTGGTCCAGACAGAACCATTCTTTGTTAAAATGTAGGCAAAAGCAGTGTTTCTCTGAAGTAAATAGCCATGCTACATAATCAAAACAAACCTAACTCTTAAAAATAGAATGTGATTTGCGATGACGTTTCTTGAACTGACTACCTGTCTCCCGTTGTCCTTTTAGCTGTAGTGGTGTTTGCATTCATCCTCTGCTGGCTGCCCTTCCATGTAGGGCGGTATTTATTCTCCAAATCCTTTGAGCCGGGCTCCCTGGAGATTGCTCAGATCAGCCAGTACTGCAACCTCGTGTCCTTTGTCCTCTTCTACCTCAGTGCTGCCATCAACCCCATTCTCTACAACATAATGTCCAAGAAGTACCGGGTGGCAGTGTTCAGACTTCTGGGATTTGAACCCTTCTCCCAGAGAAAGCTCTCCAGTCTAAAGGATGAAAGTTCTCGGGCCTGGACAGAGTCCTCTATCAACACCTGACCTGGCACGTTGCTGAGCACAGTCATCGCTTATTGCCTGAAGCAACAGCTCAACAGACCTTGGGAGGAAGTCATAGGTTGATATTGGAATTAGGGACCCTAGTTCTGGAAACAGAAGACAAAACATAATTTATAGGGTGCGAGCAGTTTGATTTGATTGCACACTCATCAGTGCTGTCATAAACTATCTCTGTATATTTGCTGCCTGTGATTTTGCATTCTGCAGCTGGTGCAGGGGAGACCTTTGCAAATTGGAGAAAGGAAGAAGCAGAGTGAGCCATTAGGGCACTTCCTGTCAGTAAATACAAAACCTGATTTAGATTTACTTTGCTTTTTCATAATGATTGTAATTATTTGGTTATCAATATGACATTAAAATAAAAAATAAAATAAAACAAACATTTTAAAACAAGCCTTTTTAAACCTAGACTTTTCATAAAGCTTTAGAACAGCACTGTCCAAGGAAAATGTTATGTAAGGCACATAGGTAATCAATATAAAAACCATTAATAAGAAATTAACTTTTCTTTTTTCATACTAGGACTTTGAAATCTGGTATATCTCTCACATGTACAGAACCCCTCAATTTGTACATTCAGTTTTCATCAGTAATGCTAGATGGATTTAGATTTCATGAACTTTACAGATGAAGAAATAAATTCAACAACCTAAATTGTCTAAACACACTAGCTATCTAATAACTAAAATAACTGTAAGTTTTTAAACTAAAATTAATTAAAATTAAAATTTCAGTTCTTCAGTAGCCACATGTAGCTGAGGTCACCACATTGAATGATGCAGTGCTAGAATCATTAAGAACCACTCATCTTGTATAAAATGTTTAAAACAAATACCCTTTCCCTGAAATACTTTTGCAAAGAAATTAGCATATCAAAATTTTAGTGTACTGAATTCTAAAAATCACACCTAAATGTCCTAGTCTCCATGCTTGGAAGCGATCAGCTATAAAGTGTATAAGAGACATTTTTAAATTAAGTTGAATTATACATGTAAAAATCCAGGAAATTAAGCTTTATAAAAATTATAGATAATCACAAACTGTCTTATTTGGTTTAACACAAATATTGAAGTTAATCATAAATCAGAAGACTTTAATTTGTGAATAAAGGAATAATTTATAATACCTTGACAAGCTTACAGGAAACTTAATGCACATAGAAAGTTTTCGAGTAGTCAAAGCAGACCCATGTGAAAAATGGAATCCCCTAAATGCTACCACTTGTTTATATTCAAAACTTTAAAAAATCTTATAGTCATTTATTTAAAAATGCCTATGCTGTGTCCTGTCTTTAAGTTTTTTCTGTTTACCCCCCCATTGCTTATCTGATAGATATGTTTCAAGGACTTCTAGTCTCTCTCTTAGTCATAATTATGCATGAGTAGACATCTTTAACTAAATATTGTATGTTTGGATTATGAATATAAAATTTTCATTTTTATTGACTTAGCTCCCTATGTAGTTAACCCTTTGAAAATTAAATATATTATTTCAAAAGTAAGTTTGTCATAATCTCATGCAATAATAAGTCATATAAATAGCTTGTCCATGAAGTTATTACTTCTCAACCATGGAAATGTTTGAGCCATTTAGGAAAGTCACTGCCGTGATTCTTTTCCCCCCATT
This sequence comes from Loris lydekkerianus, assembly GCA_963574355.1. Classification (NCBI taxonomy): domain Eukaryota; kingdom Metazoa; phylum Chordata; class Mammalia; order Primates; family Lorisidae; genus Loris; species Loris lydekkerianus. The sequence continues at coordinate 7,405 of CAUYPK010013192.1, read as the reverse complement.
AAAAGCAATGGTTACCATGCTGAAATTATTGACTGCCTATTTATTTTGAAAACATTGAAACACAATCATAATTAATAATTCCACAATTTACACACTAAAACTGCACCATCAGTTTGATCCTAAATGTAGAACTTTAACAAGTTGACTGATTATTCATTAAATAATCAGGAGTACATCAATATATTTAAAAGGCACACCTACTCATTTACATCCATGGGATATTAATTAGGGCATTCAGCATTATAATCTTGGATAATGCCCAGTGTATCCCAGAAAGGTAATAAGTTTCCTGAAGCCTTAGAGTTTTTGTCTACAAATACATCCTACTTGAGAGGAAGTAAAAAATGTGACCTCTATCACATAGTCAATTGCTTTGAAGAAAAACAAAGCTGTTCTCTGGTTATTTATTTGAGCTGTTCAATGGTTCTTCCCTCCATGTGGGCTCCTGTCTAGTCTAACCCTAACTGGCTTCTAGGAGATAGTTCACGAAGCAAGGACCGTCACTGGTATTCATCTGGGAACTCAAGAGAGAGTTTAGGGAAAGGGAGCTTTTTTTGTCCTTGTGTTCCATTGCCTTTCCTTGTCTGTAACTTCTTTATGTTATCACATTCCATAAATCATTTAAGACTCAGGGAAGAGGAACTTTTAACATTAGGAAAATTGTTTCCAAAAGTCCATAATGTCACAAGCACTTAGTATGTGCCAGGCATTTTCTAAACTCCAGCGTTTAATAAGCCAAGGATTTTATGCTTAGGGATCCCAGAGTCACGTGTGTGTTGTGCTGCAGTAACTGAGAAGTGTCTTTCAGGAAGGAAGTAGACATCTCTGCTTGACACTAGGGCAACTTGCCCGTCAGCATTTCAGGGGCTGTTCATGCCCCTGTGTTGTTGTGTATTTACACCAAAACAAATTTGAAATGAGCTATTCCTACCAGAACCAGTCAAATTTGCAGAGATAGTTGATGTATCTGCTAGTGGTAATTACATTCACAATGTTCTCCACTGATGTAGGTAAAGTAAAAGGATCTTGGAAATGCAACTGGTTCCCTTTCCCTGGTTATTAGTGATGAGATTCCTGTAAGTGCATCCTACACCCAACTACAATGTCAAGGTTGGATCATTTTCATTATAATTATTACATGAGCAAGCGTTTTAATAATTGCTTTAAGGAAAACATTTATTGCCATGGGTTTTCTAAAATGAGAAATTTTGTGGTAATGAGTTTTAGAAACACTTTTGTGCCTGGCCACACCCTGAAAACTATTTAACAGCCAACTTTGTATGGAATCTTTGTAAGGAAACTTTGTCCTTGTGATGGGATCTGGCTTGAAGGTCCAGCTTCTCATGCTCATGCTTTTGTTAAGAACCTAAAATCTTTACAATTTTTAGTTCTATCTTGACAGTTTTAGGTATTTTATTTGCTTTTATTTATCCATGTGCTTGAATTTAGTATTTAAAAACTGTGAGGGTTATTTTTTTTACAAGATTTGTACCTGAAAACAATCTCTTCTCCTTAAAAAAACAGTGTGCATTTCTTTATAAGATGACAAACACATTTACATGTGTCAAAATTTTTTTGTCACAATGTGTGAAAACATAGAGCTTTTTGCTTTCAGAAATACTGTGTCTAGAGCGGCATCTGTGGCTCAGTGAGTAGTGCCCTGGCACCATATACTGAGGATGGCAGGTTCAAACCTGGCCCCAGTCAAACTACAACAAAAAAAAATAGCTGGGTGCTGTGGCAGGTCCTGGCTACTCGGGAGGCTGGGGCAAGAGAATCGGCTAAGCCCAAGAGCTGGAGGTTGCTGTGAGCTATGATGCCATAGCACTTTACTGAGGGCAACAAAGTGAGACTCTGTCTCTAAAAAAAAACAAAAACCCCCAAAAAACTGTGTCTAAATAATGTCATTAAAGTATAAAGATAATGTCATTACAATGTCTAATATGTTAATTAGCTAATGATTCCCCTATGATTGCTTTGCAATTTTAAATCCAGTACTAGCGAGGATATATACAATTGTACCTTAACTAGATGGTTAGTGACCAATGGTAATTCAGTGAATTGATAACACAAATACTTTTTATCTAGACAATGAGCTGTAGCCAAAATCAACAAAAAGCAATGTGCTAGGTTTTAAGCTCACATCACTTATTCACATTAAATGAATTCAGTTGTGATAATATTGGCAATAATCTAGGTTTTAAGTAGGTGGGGGAGAAGGTTTCCTTTTGAATGCTTTTAGGATGCTAGAAGATTGACAGAAAGGATGCCCTTTCAGATAGACAGAATCACCCTAATCCAAAAAGAAAAAAAAAAATCTGCCTTGTTTATGCCCCTACCAATAGTCTAGATATTTACAGGAATTCCATTTACTATTTTATGCTGTGATGTTCAAGGGTCCACCAACTGCCCTTAGAACTGGCGAACTGACCTGGAAGTGCTCAGAAAGTTCCACCAAGATGTTTACACATGTTCTTTCCAGAAGAACGCTCTCTCCTCTAGCCACAGGGAAAGCACTGGGAAAGAACGATTTGAAAGATTTCCTATGGTTTTAACATCTCAAATTCAAAGCATTTCTTTGGCTGAAACAACAAAAATATTTATATAGTTTAGTGTGCTAGAAAATGCTTGTTCATATTAAGTACACCCAAATGATTCAGTCCCCTGTTTCTCTGATAGGTGGTATACTCTAGGTCTGTATAGAATGTAATACTTGGTCGATTTGTAATGTCATCATTGTTTTTTTGTTTGTTTGTTTGAGAGAAAGTCTCAAGCTGTGCCCTAGATAGAGTGCTGTAGCTTCACAGCAACCTCAAACTCTTGGGTTTAAGCAATTCTCTTGCCGTAGCCTCCCAAGTAGCTGGGACTACAGGCACCCACCACAATGCAGGCTATTTATTTATTTATTTTGGTTGCAGCTGTTATTATTTTAGCTGGCCCGGGCTGGGTTTGAACCAGCCAGCCTCAGTGTATGTGGCTGGTGCCCTACCCACTGAGCTATGAGCACCATCCTCATGTTATAACATAACATCATGTTATAATGTGTTGTAAATGTCACTGATGATATTTTGACTTGAATTATTTTTCTGTAAATTAGTTGTGAATGTTAAAGAAGAGTTTACTACAGCTCTCGTGTACCTGACTTGTGGAATTAGGCATCAGCTTTCTTTCCTTTGGGTGTCCTTAACCAAACAATTGCTTAATAAATATCTTTTTAAACCATGTAGCTGACTTCTTCCACTTACAGTTATAAACTTTGATGTCTGGGATATTTTATCTCTATCCTGTCCTAGATTTTGTTTCATTTTGTCCTTTAAATTTCTGAAATACATATTTGTAACTACGAGGAGGTGTGTGTTGTAGTGAATTTTATTTCTCCAAGGCCTCCAGTATTTAGTAATGAGTTCACCAATTCCTAAAAGGATGAAGAGGAGAAGAGGACCAGTGATGGACTGTGATCCCATGCTCTCCTCACCTCTCTGTCCCCTCCAAAGCCAGTCTGCCCACTGTGGTGTCACACTAATGTGTGACTCAAGGACCCTGAGCTCTCTAGAGTAGGGAGAAGGATGGATTCCTGTTCACTCTGCCTGCAGCAGCTACTCAGAGGATGCTAGGTGGACAAGTAAAGTTTTAAAGACCCAGACATTAGCTTCCAGACTCATGGATTTCAGGTGCCAATAAAAGTTAAAGCTAAAAATGAGGGTGGCCTACTTTTATTTGCCAATTAAGGAACTTTAAAATATCCTACTCCCCAGTATCATTTCAACTTAAAAAGGACATTAAAAAAAGTCTATAAAAATCTCAGAACAAAGGATAGTCACAGTGTGAAAATTTAATGTATTCTACGTGCCAAAATTGTATATGTATGCTGTTAACATGAGTTAATCACAATTTGGAAGAAGCATCTAAATTAAAATGTATAAATAATACTTGGCATTAATTAGTAATACTTTAAGCAGGGTGTCCAACATGTGGCTTGTGGGCTGCATGCTGATTTTGTGAGGACTTTTTCTGCGTATCTGTGGTGTTGGAGATCATGAAAAGCATGCAGGGACCATTGTTTTTTGCTAATCAGCTTCCATTAGTGTTTGTATATTTAATGCATGGCTCAAAACAACTCTTATCCTTCCAATGAAAAGAAGAGGGGAAGGAAAGGGTTGGACACCCCATGTCCAAGCGCCAAATCACGGGATTTGTTTTTGTTGACCTGCAGAGACCCTTTCCGATCTCCTGACACTTTCTGTTCCTCCTCTCAACTCAGGGCCAGTCAGCGCCCACCCCCACAAAAGACCCGGAGCAGGACTTTACCCTGGAGAGGGAAGGGCAGTCAGGCGCATAGAGCGCCGGGCAGGCTGCTCCTTTGCAGCTCACAGCGCAGTCCACTCCTGGGGTCACAGCTGGCTTCCTTCAGGGCTATCGAGTTAATTAGAAGTCAGTACGCGTCACCTCAGATGTTGTCTGACACTACCTATGAAATGCTTACAAACTTTACGTAGCCTATGATCCAGCTGTTACTCTGTGACATGATTATGGAAAAGCACAAAGATTTATCTTTAATGATGTTCATTGCATTTTATTTATAATTATGAGAACCTGAAAAACCAAATGTCTGAGCATAGGGAGTTGGTTAAATAAATTACAGTAATGGCAATAGTAATACCATGCGACTCTGAGCTAAATGCTTTCAATGTGTTTCCTTGTGCCCAGGAGGAGGCTCCGTCACCATCCCTGTGAGTGTGCACAGAGGGGAGGTGCCTCAAAGTCGAGGGACCTTTGTCATGGCCTTGTCATGTGGTTAGGAACCTGCAAGGCTGAAATTTGGCCCCAGGCCGGTTAGGGGATGGTTAGGTTCTAGTGTCCCCATTTCCCCCATAGAACCTTGCAGACATTAGAAATAATATTGTAGGAGAATTCTAATAACGTGGGTAAAATGTCTTCCCAATATTAGTAAGTGAAAGCATATTGTCCCATCCTGTAAGGAAAAATACTATGTGTTCATGCAGCAAAATCCCTGAAAAGATAGGGTATACTAAAATATTAACAGTGTTCTTTCGTTTGTTTTCTTTTTTCTGTTTTCCATGGGTTCCAACGTTTCTACAAAGAATGTGCATTATACTTGCAATAATGGCAAGTGACAAGCTGAGTTACAGTGCGGTATCAAGCTTCCCTCCTGCCCAAACCTGGGTCCTGCTCTTGGCTCTGGGGCGCTGAGTACTTCTAACCCTTGGGTTTGCCTGGCTCCTGCGAGGTCCTCACTTCTTTAGCAGCCCTGGCTCAGTCTCCGCAGCTCCTGACTGGGATCTCTGCGCTTCCTGGGACTCAACCTCAGGGAGGAGCTAGAAGAGGGAAGCTCAGCTCTGCCGCCGCCACCGCGGGCTTCAGCAGGCCCCTCAGCCCCTGCCCCCGCAAAGTCCCAGACACTAGGGGCTCATCAAAAGGCCACGATTATTATTTTGTCACTTGGCAGAGTACGAAGCGGCCCTATTTTGTTTCCTTTCCCTTAGGTTCTCTGCAGCCTAGAACTTCTCCAGACATCTCTATGAGCCCCAACTCCATCCAGGAAGAGGTCTCCCCACAGTTTTGGTGGGGCACTCACAGAGTTAGAGAAGCTGCTGAAAGCGGCTGTACTTTTAAAAGTACAGCCCATGTGCTTTGCAGAGAACCTCTCCCAGGGATCGTTTGCACCACGATTTGTGGAACGAAAATATTTCAGGCTAGGCCAGGAGGAGGTGGAAGGGCATGTGGAGAAGGGCTTGGCGAACGCTCTAGGTTCCTGAAAACCTATTATATCCATGGTCACTGCTCATCCAGACCTGATGAGTTTCTGATTTCAGAAACTTTATTAAATAACTTTTTTCTTTCAGAATTTATTCTCCAGGCACAAAACGTGCGACGAGGAGTACACATAGGCTTGAAAGTCAACAGCGGCGGGATGTTGCCCTGGCTCTCCCGAGCCTCCATGGGGCACTGGACACCCACTGGACAGGGACCCCTCTGATCCCAGCTGGATAGTACGGTGGAGTCGTGTGGGTGGCTCCTTGCTGTGGTTATTTACAGGATCCAGGGACACACGTAGAGGGTGTTGTCTGGCACGTGGACGAGCCCAGCACTGTTTTTTGTTAACACAATTTATCAGGTTGTTTATAACCAATGATTTCCAGTTTATTTGAAGCAGAGCAAAAACCTAATACATGTTTAAAGAAACCCAAATGCTGAATCCTTCTGTGGTTTTAGAATCTCCAGCATACAAATTTTGACAGTAGTTTTTTTTTGGGTGGTTGTTTGTTTTTATTGTTGGGGATTTATTGCCGGTACAAAGAACCAGGTTAAACTGATTGCATTTGTTAGGTAAAGTCCCTCTTGTAATTGTGTCCTGCCCCCAAAAGGTGTGTCACACACTGTGACCCCCCCACCCCCTCCCTCCTTTCCTCTCTCTGCTTTTCCCTTCCTCCACACCTCCCTCCTTTCTTTCTCAACTCACCCCCCCAACTAGGTCATCAACTGTCCTCATATGAGAATTGAGTACATAGGATTCATGCTTCCGCATTCTTGTGATGCTTTACTAAGAAGAATGTGTTCCACTTCCATCCAGGTTAATACAAACGATGTAAAGTCTCCATCTTTTTTAATAGCTGAATAGTATTCCATGGCATACATATACCACAGCTTTTTTTTTTTATCTTAATATTTATTTATCTATTTAGTTAATTTTTTAAATTAAATCATAGCTGTGTACATTAATGCAATCATGGGGTACAATGTGCTGGTTTTATATACAATTTGAAGTATTTTCATCAAACTGGTTAACATAACCTTCATGGCATTTTCTTAGTTATTGTGTTGAGACATTTATATTCTACACTTAGTAAATTTCACATGTACCCTTGTAAGATGCACAGTAGGTGTGGTCCCACCAACTACCCTCCCTCTGCCCATTCTCCCTCCTCCCCTCCCCTCCCTTTCCCTTTCCCCATATTCTTGGGCTATAATTGGCTTATAGCTTTCATATGAAAACTATAAATTAGTTTCATAGTACGACTGAGTACATTGGATACTTTTTCTTCCATTCTTGTGATACTTTGCTAAAAAGAATATGTTCCAGCTCCATCTATGTAAACATGAAAGAGGTAAAAGTCTCCATCTTTCTGTAAGGCTGTATAATATTTCATGGTGTAAATATACCACAATTTTATTTTTTTATTAAATCATAGCTGTGTACAATAATGCAATCATGAGGTACAATGTTCTGGTTTCACATACAGTCTGAAATATTTTCACTGAACTGGTTAACATAGCCTTCATGGCATTTTCTTAATTATTGTGTTCAAACCCTTATACTCTACACTAAGTAAACTTCACCTGCACCCTTCCAAGATGCACCCTAGGTGTGGACCCACCAATCACC
>CAUYPK010013191.1:0-13976 GCA_963574355.1 Loris lydekkerianus | reverse complement strand
AAAGATTTTATGGAGTTCATGATAAAGGGAACCTCAGCTTTGGTGTTGCTTCCATCAGAATGTGTCAGGCAGGTTTCCCCATTACTTGTGTGCCTCAGAACCTCTGGTGGCATCATCAGAACCCAGAATGGAGATGGAGCCTGTTTAAAAAAGAAATAAAATAAAATATCCAATAGCCTTTGGGGATAATGCCCAATTCACTGCTTCCTAACCTACCATCCTTTGGGGAGGTCACTGCAAGCTCTCTTTGCTGAACATACAGAAGGCCCTGGGGTCCCACTTGCTGAACAGACTGACCTCTGAGAAGTCTGGCTCTTTCCTGTTTAATTAAAAAAAATAGTGACGTAAATTAGTGAGGATTGAATAACTAGAGAGTTGGAGAGAGCCAAAGTGGACTCTAACTGGAAACACACTAGTAAGTCTGAGGTGTGTGTATTATTTGACAGAAGAGCTAAAATAAAAATTAAAAATCAGCAATAACAATCATTTGGAACAATGCAAAGATACCGAAGTTCTGGGGCATTTTTTACCTATGAAAGAAGATTTCATAGTACCTATGAAGTAAGATGCAAACCCCTTTATCACATTTCTTTTTAAATCAGATTGTACTGGATGGGGGATGGGGGGCTAAGAAATCACAGCCCTTCTTGATTTTCTTTAAAGAGGAAAAGGGTTAAAAACTTCCCTATCCCCTAACCTAATAATTCCACTTATAGAAAGCTGCACTGAGGAAATTACTCAAAATGTGTTCGTCACTATGTTATTGAGAGTGACAAAAAGGAGCAGCAACAGAAAAGGTAAGTAAATTATGTGGAACCAACTCATAGCCAGGAACCAGAATCATGAAAAGAAAACTGAGAGAAATAGTTTTAAAATGGTAAGTGCAAGATACAATAGTACACATTGTTTTTCTCTTTGAGACAGAGTCTTGCTGTAGCCCTTAGTAGAGTGCTGTGACATCACAGCTCACAGCAACCTCAAACTCTTGGGCTTAAGTGATTCTCTTGCCTCAGCCTCCCGAGTAGCTGGGACTACAGGCGTCTGCCTCAATGCCTGGCTATTTTTTTGTTGCAGTTTGGCCAGGGCCAGGTTTGAACCTGCCACCCTTGGTATATGGGGCCGGTGCCCTACTCACTGAGCCACAAGTGCCGCCCAGTACACATTTTTTTTAAAGAGTTGTCAATATGCTGTCGGCTGACTGTGTTGGCTCACACCTGCAATCCTAGCACTCTGGGAGGTCAAGGCAGGAGGATTGCTTGAGTTCAGCAGTTTGAGACCAGTTTAAGCAAGAGCAGACCCTATCTCTACTAAAAATAGAAAAACTGTAGTCCCAGCTACTTGGGAGACTAAGGCAAGAGAATGGGTTGGGCCCAAGAATTTGAGTTTGCTGTGAGCTGTGATGACACAGAACTCTACTGAGGATGACACAGTAAGACTCTGTCTCAAAAAAATAAATTCATTGGCTCGGCTCCCGTAGCATAGTGGTTACAGCGCCAACCACATATACCGAAGCTAGTGGGTTCGAACCCAGCCTGGGCCTGTTAAACAATGACAACTGCAACAAAAAATAGCTGGGTGTTATGGTGGGTGCCTGTAGTCCCAGCTACTTGGGAGGGTGAGGCAAGAGAATCACTTAAGCTTAAGAGTTTGAGGTTGCTGTGAGCTGTGACGCCACAGCACTCTGGTGAGGGCAACATAGTGAGACTCTGTCTCAAAAAAATAAATAAATAATAAAAACAAACTTTTTTTCAAAGTTGTTAAATTGATATACTGAAATGTATCATATTAATTCCTTTTTACTTGCAATATATAAAGTCCTCAATGAGTCAGTTCTTATGCAAATGTCTAAGAACATGTATGTTTTGGGGCAGCACCTGTGGCTCAAGGAGTAGTGTGCTGGCCCCATATGCTGAAGGTGGCAGGTTCAAACCCAGCCATGGCCAAAAAAAATTGCAAAAAAAAGGAGAAAAACAAAAAGAACACGTATGTATTGTCTGCACTGGAGAATAGTTTTGCAGTCTTGACCTTATTTCAGCTTCCTGTCATTTCTCATTACTTCAACTAACATAAGTTAGTGCTTGCTTAATAAAATAGAGCTGTAATAACATAATGATCAGCTTGATTCATGGTGTTTTCTTCTTTCTTCTTTTTTTTTTTTTTTGGTGACAGAGTTTCACTTTGTCCCCCTTGGTAGAGTGCTCTGGCGTCACACCTCACATCAACCTCTAACTCCTGGGCTCAAGTAATCCTCTTGTCTCAGCCTCCTGAGTAGCTGGGACTACAGGCGTCTGCCACAACGCCTGGCTATTTTTAGAGATGAGGTCTCACTCTGGCTCAGGCTGGTCTCGAGCCCACGAACTCCACAATCCACCCGCCCCAGCCTGCCAAGTGCTGGGATTACAGGTGTGGGTCACTGTGCCTTCTTTTAATAAACTTCCATTGAGAGGAAGCAAGGTAGTAAAAAAATGAGACAAGCCCCTCAAATTAAGAAACAAACTAAGGATTAAGTAAACTGCAGTGTAAAATTAGATTGGCAAGACAACTTCACTTGTGGTGCAAGTCTATGAGAAATAGATGTGGCTGGTTGTTCTACAACTCAGAACACCTTGCTATCAGTGAATGCTCGTTGCTGTCACACCCCTTCTTGCCTCACCTTAATTCAGAATAACAGAAGGGAGAGTTCAGAATTCCCTCATTATTTCTTTAATACTTACCTTCTGCTTTGTTTTGGGGGGAGGTGAGGGAGAGTAATTTTTTACCACTCATTTTTACAATTGGGTCACCACCCACAAGCAAAGCTATTTGTGAAGAATGACTTTGAATTGTATCACTTTCATAAAGACCAAGAATCATATCTGTCTTCAGCACAGCTCCTACTATTTCCCAAAGAAATAAAAGCAAAAATTATCAGAAGAGACAATACCACGAAGACTAAAACAGTATGCTGTTTTGCTCTTCCAGTTTAAGAAATGCAAAAAAGTTTAGCCAAACTTCTCTTTCCACAAACACACAGTCCTACTTTATAAACTCAAATATGTCCTGAAATAAAAGTAGCCCCAGTATTCTTCTAATATCTTCTGGAAACTAATGTTCACTAAAAAATATCTTTTCCCTCAGTCACTCATCCTCCTTTTCTAATTCCTATTCAATGGTACTATTCTTTTAACCCAAGTATAAGAAAACTTTTTCTGAAAAGGGACAGACAGTAAATATTCTGGACTTTTCAAGGCTGCGTGATCTCTGTGCCAACTGCTCAAGTCTGCTCTTGTAGCATGCAAGGAGCCATACATAATAACTGAACAAACAGATGTGGCTGTGTTCCAATAAAACTTTAAAGCTGACATTAAAATCTGAATTTCATGTCATAAAATATTATTATTCTTTTGATTTTTTTCTAACCCTTTATCAGTATAAAAACAGCCAAGTGCGGCAGCACCTGTGGCTCAGTGAGTAGAGCACTGGCCCCATATACCGAGGGTGGCAGGTTCAAACTCAGCCCCAGCCAAACTGCAACTACAACAACAAATAGCTGGGCATTGTGGCAAGCGCCTGTAGTCCCAGCTACTCGGGAGGCTGAGGCAAGAGAATTGCCTAAGCCCAAGAGCTGGAGGCTGCTGTGAGCTGTGATGTCACAGCACTCTTCCAAGGGCGACAAAGTGAGACTGTTAAAAAAACAAACAAACAAAAAAACCCAGCTAAGTGCAGTGGCTCACGCCTATAATTCCAGCTCCTTGGAAGGGTGAGCTAGGAGGATTGCTTGAGGCCAGAAGTTTGAGACCAGCCTGGGCAACATAGTGAGACCACCCATCTCTATGAAAAATTTTTTTTAGTTAGCCAGGTGTGGTGGTGGTGGGTGTTTGTAGTCCTAATTAATCAGGAGGCTTAGTTACTAGTTACTTAGGCCTGGTTACTTGAGGCAGGAGGATCACTTCAGCCTAAGCATTTGAGGTTGCAGGGGGCTATGAACACACTACTGCACTCTAGAAGACCTTGTCTCTAAAAAAAAAAAAAACATAAATAAATGTAAAAACCATTCTTGGCTGATAGGTTCTACACAAACAGGGTTTGGCCCACAGGCCACAGTTTATTGGCCTGTGTTTAGCCAATCACATAGCTGTCACCTTGGGGATGATCGTGGATCTCCTACCCCTGCTGCCGTATTTGTCAACTCTTCCCTCATAAACGGGAGAGTACGAAAGTGCTTTGTGAACTAGCAAGCACAGTGGTGTTAAAGAAATTATTTAATAGGTGTCATTCTCAAAACTGAGCCTTCTTTTCCATTCCCATACCTTAGTTCAGCCCTTCCCTATCCTCCATCTGAATTACTGCTATATATATATATTTATAGACACACACATATTTTTTTTAGAGACAGAGTCTCACTTTGTTGCCCTTGGTAGAGTGCCGTGGCTTGTTGCCCTCGGTAAAGTGCCGTGGCGTCACAGCTCCCAGCAACCTCCAGCTCTTAGGCTTAGGCGATTCTCTTGCCTCAGCCTCCTGAGTAGTGCCCGCCACAACGCCTATTTTTTTGTTGCACTTTGGCTGGGTCTGGGTTTGAACCAGCCACCCTCGGTATATGGGGCTGGTGCCCTACTCACTGAGCCATAGGCGCTGCCCATACATATATATATATATATATATATATATATATATATATATATATAGAGAGAGAGAGAGAGAGAGAGAGAGAGAGACTAGAGTCTCACTGTCGCCCTTGGTAGAGTGCCCTGGTATTACAGCTCACAGTAACCTCAAACTCTTGGGCTCAAGCAATTCTCTTGCCTCAGCCTCCCAAGTAGTTGGGAATACAGGCACCTGGTATAGCAGCCAGCTCTTTTTAGAGACGGGGTCTTGCTCTTGCTCAGGCTGGTCTTGAACTCCTGAGCTCAAGCAATCTACTTGTCTCGACCTCCCAGAGGGCTAGGATTACAGCGTGAGCCCCTGGGCGTGCTGCTGGCCTCTGTGCTTCCACTTCCTCCTGCAGGAAATGGGCACAATGGCACCACCTTTAGTCTGGGTGAGGATGATAAACTGAGAGGCCAGTGGGACTGTGCTGTACCTGGCCCCTGATGATGGCTATTTCCATCCCCACTTCCATTCCCAGCCTGCAAAGTCTCACTTGGCACAGTCTATCCTACCCCACAGCTGCTAGCATCACTGTTTCAAAACACTGATTTTGTTACATCACTTTTCTGCTCCAAAACCCGAGTCCAGCAATTTTACTTGTAGGAATAACAAATACAAAGAATTAAAATATAACACAAAGGTTTAAAAAGTCTTCACTCTTAGAATGCACATGTTAAGGGAAACATCATTAATGTCTATATTTAAAAGCAGGAACTAAATTATGCTGTATTCGTATTGTGGAATTCTATGAAACCATCAGACAGGATGTCACAGGACTCTATGAGAATGCTGGAAAAAAACAATCAAACAATAAACAAACCGAAAAAAAGATGTTGCAGGCCTGATCACTGAGCATCCAGGGACTGGTTAAGAGAGAAGGCGCTAGATACCACTGTCCAAAGGGACTTTCCACAGGGATGGCAATAGTCTATATTTGCACTGTCTCATATGGTCCGAGCATGTGGCTGCTTGGCATTTGAAATATGGCTAGTGTGAGTGAGGTACTGATTTTAGGTTTCATTTATTTCATTTTAATTAATTTATATGTTAGTATCCACATATGGTACATACATAGTCCTGCTATAGCAGGCATCCTCAAACTTTTTAAACAGGGGGCCAATTCACTGTCCCTCAGACTGTTGGAGGGCCGGACTATAGTTTAAAAAAACAAACAAACTATGAACAAATTCCTATGCACACTGCACATATCTTATTTTGAAGTAAAAAACAAAACGGGAACAAATACAATTCACACCACTTCATGTAGCCCGCAGGCCGCAGTTTGAGGACCCCTGCGCTATAGGGTCCAGGGCAGGCTGCCAGGGTTCCAATCCTGGCTTCACCACTTATAGGATGGGAGGACTGTGGGCAAGTTATTCAGCTCTGTGCCTCATAGTCCTCATCTATAAAGTGGCGACAGCAACAACTACTGCTGTGGCACTGGGTCAGTTCCACTGTATTACTGTTGTTTTTGTTATATGCTAGTCATAGCTATAGACAGGCAGGTACTGCATACTTACAACATACTATTACATGAAAAAGACACAGTATAAAACCATATGCAGTATGCTATCATTTAAGAAAAGTAAATTATAAATAAGAAAAACCTGTTAGGATAGTCACCAAACTGTGAAGAATGGTTGTGACCATAGGTTATTTTTCTTCTTTTTAATATTTACATTTCTCTTTTCCTACAAAGAGGACACACTCTCTGTTATATAAAAATAATTAAACCTTTAATTTCTTCCCACTGCTAATTAGGTGAAAGTTCCATCGAAGACCCTCAGTAATCCCGATCCAACCTACAACCCTTGGATTTACTTTCTGTTCTTTCTCTTTCATCCGGCCAGGGACACTGGCCAGTCCACTGGCCCACAGGGTCCTTCCCCCTCCTACCAGCCAGGCTGGCTCAGCTAGAGCACCTTTACGCTTCTGTTCAAATCTCTCATGCCTTCATCCTTTCTCCCTCTGACTGCTGCAGATCAAAGTGATAGACCCTCCTCTGTGTTCCTGTAACATGAATTGGTCCCCACCACACTGCCTTCACAGGTCCAGTCTTCCCAAATAGCCCAAAACCTTCCTCTGAGAGGAGCCACCCTGGTAGGTTACCACATTTCCTGCCTTTCCGCAGGGATCTAACTTTTTAGCACAGAAACTTTCAAACAGACATAAATAGTATAGTCACCTAAATTGTTTGGGTGGCAACTATTTTTTTTGCTTAGTTGAGTCCTAAGCAAAAAAGTTGAGTCCTTGACTTCACTAGTTAACAGTGTGACAGTGTCATGTAGTACAGGTAAAGTGACATAGCACCACACCCAGCCTAGTACTATTGGCTAATATTACCATTGTCTGTCCTGAAATGCAAGTTGAGGATCATACAGAGCTCTCCACTGTCTCTAAGTCCTTGTCATCCTATCCATCATTTTCGGGGTCGTTTTGTTCATGCATTTATTTAACCAATTTACTGAGCACAAATTCTATTCCAAGGACTGCCCTAGGCTCTAAGAATACAAAGGTGAAGATAATATACTCTCTATCTGCCTTCAGGAAGCTTATATTCTGGGGGACAGATCAAATGGAGAACAAAGCAGGTGAGCAGCCAAAATAATTACAAACTGTGCAACTGATACAGAGGAAACCTCGAGAATGCCTTCCCTAACCCCACAGACTAGGTCAGTTTTCTCTGCTTCATATCTCAAGTGAAAAAAGACAGGCACTTAACAGTTTATGATATTTGAACCATTCTTGGATTAGAAACCATTCTCCTTAGTAAACTTGCAAACACCCCGAGAACAGGAAAGGTGAATAGCACTGTGCCCAATATATAGTAGGGGATCGGAACGTCTCTTTTCAGTAATAAACTGATTACCCTTTAACCGCATCCCCCACCCTCTGTTACGCTAAAACCTCCCCCATCCCAACAATCTCTGCATAACAAAGAGTTATGCTTGAACAAAGACTTCAGAAATCTGAAGACAAAAGCTGGGGAGAGAAAAATAAACCCTTTGCACCAGGGCGTGGTCCCATGGCCCAGGGGGGGTAAAACCGGGCCCTTTCTTCCGTTAAAAATAACCAGGCACCCTGTGTCCCGAGGGTAGGGGAGTAAGAGGAGAGGACTAGGGGTCTTCGCCAGGATTCCCCGGCCCAAAGGCCCTCCGAAGCCCATCCTGCAGTAACCTCCAGGTCCCCGAGAACCCAAGGACCATGCAAGGTTCAGCACAGGCTAGGGGATTCTCAGCAAGCAGGTGCTCAGACTTGCCTAAACAGGCCAAGTCTCGGTTGGGGGAGGGGCCGCCCTACCTAGGACTGGGGCGCGTCCCGGGGTGTCCGCAAACTGCGGCGCTGGGCGACCTTGGACAAGTCACCTAACCTCTCTGGGCTTCTGTCCCCCCTCTGTAAAGGAGAACCTCAGCGGATACCCTCTGAAGTCTAAAGAAAGTAAAAGCTCCGCGGATCCCGCAAAAGAAGTCGGCAGGCGGAGCTCCGGTTGTGCCCGAAGCACTTGGTTACGCCAAGTTTAAAGTCTGTCTCGGGTGAGGGCGGGCGGTGGCGGGTGGGTGAGGAAGGCTCTTGCTTGCCTGGCAGGTTCCCCGCGGACCCGCCCCGAAGACCCCTAGCCGGGCCCTGCTCACCTCCAGAGACGGGTGAGCTCGGACGAGGTCCCCGGCGGACTGCGGCAGCCGCACTCGCCGTCCCTCTACGAACAGCGGCATCCCGGACGCGACCGCCGGGGCAGGCCCAGGGAGGCAGCTGCCTCCCCAGCCCCGGGCCTCCCGCCGCCCCCGCCCCTCGCCCCGCTGTGCCCCGCCCTGCTCCGCTGCGCCCGCCCCGCCCTCGCCCCGCCGCGGGCGCCGCCGGGAAGTGGAGTCCAGATGGAGGCGGTGTCGCGCCAGGGGGCTGGGAGAGCCAAGGCAGGCCGCTCGGCCTCACGGGAAATGTAGTCCGCCTCCGCAGGGGGCGTTGGGAAATGTAGTCTCCAAAACGTGGGAGTGAAGTGTGGGTCGGGGAAGCAGCCGGCCGGTGAGCAGCTCACTCCGCAGTATCCTCTGCTTTCCTGAGCTCGGGTTCAGATGTCGGTCTGCTTGGCTTTAGGTCACTGCTCCCGCGCTTCTCAGATGTATGACCTGCAAGCTGGAGTTTGGGACCCTGCTGTGCTGCTCCACAAGACTGTATTCGATGAGTAATATAATATACATAAAATAGATCCTGAACGGTGCTAGCCCCACACGTTTAGAAAGCACCAGTAACACCTTGTGCTTGGCATCCAGTAGGCGCTCATAGATAGGCAAGGAACCCCAGGGGAAGTGGATATTAGGAGGCCAGGCCTACTCTAAAGCTGGGTACCCGCGGGGGGCGTCTCACCGTGGGGCTCTTCTCTGAAATTTGGAAATATTTCTCAAATAGATCCAGCTCTGCAGTGTGTTAACAAAAAGTAAATTTACAGTGGATAGAAAGGTGAGATTAAGAAGAGGCAGCCATCTCACAAGCAGTAGAAGATTCATTAGAATTTTATCACCTGTATTCCATGTCCTCATCCTTCACACACAAAATACTGAAAATATGAGAAAAACTGTAAGACAGCTGGTGGGTGTCCCCCAGCCCTGGCTCACCCAACTTCTCACGCTGAACAGCTCTAGCGAGCGAGAAAGTTATTTCTACTACTACACCTTCATTTTTCATTTGCTCCTCACAAACGCGGAGGTTACTGTCAACACCTCATTGATTAAGTAACTTGCATAGAGCGTACAAATTAGTGGTAGAACTAAGATTAAACCCGGCTTTATATGAGTGTGAAGCCAGTGCTCTATATCACTTTACTATACTTCTACGTGGTGAGACTGTAAATAACTCACTGTAATACAGGTAATATTAAATAATTAATATTTTTATATTAAGCTTTGGGCTAAGACCAGCCTTGGTATCCAGAGTAATCTATTACTAGCACTGTGACCTTGACCAAGTTACTTACATTGCCTGGTTTTCTCATCTGTAGAATTAGGAATGATAATAGCATCTATTTGTTACCTGGCATGTTGTAAGTACTCAATAAAGATAACTATTACTGGAATTGCAGTGCAAACAGTAGTCAGTAGAAATTAGGCATTTTGGAACTTTAAAGGTAAAGAACAACGTTCTGTCGGTTCTTCCTGGGGCTGGTGTGCTTTAACAAACTGACTTTTAACTTTTGACTGCTTTTTCCAAGTAATTTCAGAAAGTTAAAAAATCTCCTAGGCTGAATCTTGTTATCAAAGCATCAAGTGAGCCAGCTAACAAAAAGGAAACCACCCTACCTTCCCCACCTCAGCCCCACAAAGTTTGGTCTATACCTAATGAGGAAGCAATAGCAGGTTCCAGATTTTGTAGTAATCACAATGCTGCAAAAATGTTTTCTCACCTCTAAAATAGGGTGCCTGCCCTGCCTACTTCACAGGATGGCTGACTGCAAGGTACAAACAACGTATATAGGGGAAGGTTTTTTTTAAATTATAAAAGTAATTTTAAAATTACTAAAATTAAATTTTAAATATTTAAAATTAGGAAGTATTCTCTCAGCTTTATTGCTTGGGTAAATAACTAAATAAATAAAATTAGAAAGTAATTACTACTTTATTGTAGTTAAGTATCTAATAGTAGGCCAGGCACAGTGACTCATGCCTTTTAATCCTAGTACTGTGGGAGGCTGAGGCAGGTGGATTGCGGGTGGATTCAAGGGGAATTACATTTAGCTAGACCTCAATTTTTTCTTTTGCAGTTTTTGGCCGGGACTAGGTCCAAACCCACCACCTCCGGCATACGGGGCCAGAGCCACACTCCTTTGAGCCACAGGTGCCGCCCTAGACCTCAATTTTTTGCCTGAGCTCCGGAGCTAGAGACTCTAAAAACAGCCAGGCATTGTGGTGGATGCCTGTAGTCCCAGCTACTTGAGAGGCTGAGGCAAGAGGATCACTTGAGCCCAAGAGTTTGAGGTTGCTGTGAGCTATGATGCTACAGCACTCTACCGAGGGTGACAAAGCAAAAATCTATCTCAAAAACAAAACAAAAACCCACAAAAAAATAAAACTCCAAACAAAAACCACAACACAGAATCAAAAGCATTTATGTAAGAAGTCTTTTTATTGGAGTACTTCCCCTAATTGCTCTAGGAAGATTCCAGAGTAACCATGTCACTATACTATTTTCACGATGGTTTTTTCCCCTCAATCTCCTTTGAAATTAAACACTTGTTTGTAAATATATCCTTCTACATTGAAACTACTTTCCAACCCACAAAGATCCCACTTACATTAACTTATATAACATTTTCATTTACCCATTTTATTAATACACAAAAATCCACCTCTCATCAGCAGTTAAAAAAAGAGAAACTTAAGGTTCTCAAATGACTTTTTACCAAGTTACCAAAAGAAAATAATCAATACTTTTTTTTTTTAGAGACAGAGTCTCAGTTTGTCACCCTCGGGAGAGTGCCGTAGCGTCACAGCTCACAGCAACCTCCAGCTCTTGGGCTTAGGTGATTCTCTTGCCTCAGCCTCCCAAGTAGCTGGGACTACAGGAGCCCATCAAAATGCCTGGCTATTATAATCAATACTTTTTAAAGCAATAAAAATATCTATTTTCCAAATAAGTATTTACAGACTGAAATTCAAATTCTACACTGTTATCAATGTAATTATACAAGAGCATAGAAAGGCCTAAGAAATGCTTCTTAGAAAATATTTATGATCAAGAAAATACTGCTTGCCTTTAAATAAATAGAAGTGGCAGAAAAATAAATATGCTTAAAGTTGGCCATTTTCACAAGTAAACAAAAAAGTACACAAAAAAAGGAACAAAGCAAAAATATGCTTGAGCTTCAAAATGACTCGAGCAGTGCTTGCACAAATCTGTTACATAGTGAGGGTGTCTTGGACTACCTCTCTCAGTGTTTAGTTTTATAAAAAAATACAAAAATAGGCTTGGAGAGAAGGATTTCTCCAAGCTGAATCCATGATATACACAGCCATTAAACAGAGACTGCAGTAGTAACTTCAGCCCATTGCTAGCAAAACCATTCCACCAAATAATCTTTAAAAAGTTGTTTTTCCCTCTTTGGACTGATGCCGGTCAAAAATAATTTGATCTAAATGCTACAAATGAGCAGTTCTAGTCCAACAAGATGCCAAAATGTAAAATACTATATTATATGTTTTACACAAGTCCAAGCCCACTTGCAGTCAAGGGGAATTACATTTAGCTAGACCTCAATTTTTCTTTTAAACCCTCTTTTATATTGCACAAGTATATTATTTGTCTCAATCTGTTTCCCTAAATCCTCTATCTCTTCCCTAGTGGTTTTTGTCTCTGAATTCCCTTGAGACAGCTCCAAAACTCAGTGTCCCAGACCAGGTCTGGCCATTTCTCTACTTTCCACCTATTTTCTCTGCACCCCACTGAAATCCCAACACACAAATACCATTACAGCAGAAGGTAAACAAACAAAATAAACACAATCTAGTTAAAGTCTTTAAATAGAGGATTTACCCTAGAGGATTTTCCACTGAAAGATCAACAAAGTCCTAAGACTAGCCTCTATCACAAACCTAGGTTAAAAGGCAATCTGTTAAAACAGGCTGCTGCCCATATTAGAAATCTCACAATTATGTCAAAAATTTATAATACACAAAAAGGTACACATTAAATAAAGTCTTCAAAATTTATAATCAACCCCACTGTAAAACATTGCACATGATATTCAGTCTTTTCATTTTGTCTATCGGAGAAACAAAAAAGAAAAACCTATTTCTGTTCATACACTAGATTAAGTCTAACTTGCAAGTACAATGCCCGAAGCACATACTCAATGCAGTTTAAGCAAGGCCCAAAGAGCAGTGACCAGGTGCTGAAGGGAACCATGGGGAAGAACCTCGTCTCGGTCACAAATCTTCGAGTTCACAGAGACTGGTATGGCATGTACAATACAGGTGGGGAGCCCATGCTACTTGAAGGACTTCGGAAGTGTGCATCAAAGGAGCTCGGTGTAATCCCAATCACAGTGTCATTCTGGGGCACTTCACCTTTTAAAAAATCATCATCTTCATCTTCTATCATCTCCTGTATAAAGAAGAGAAATCATCAGTAAGACCAGAAATGGAGATTAAAGTTTTCAAGAATTCTTTTCCTTAGGAACATGCTACTTCTGTAAAGATGATAGTGAAGGAGGCTTGGCACCTGGAACTCAGTGGCTGGGGCTCAGCCTTGTACATCAGAGCTGGCTAGTTCGAATGCAGCCCCGGCCTGC
Organism: Loris lydekkerianus; assembly: GCA_963574355.1. Lineage (NCBI taxonomy): Eukaryota > Metazoa > Chordata > Mammalia > Primates > Lorisidae > Loris > Loris lydekkerianus. Next base: position 1,072 of record CAUYPK010013191.1, on the reverse strand, counting down.
CAAACAACAATGACAACTACAAAAAAAACAGCCGGGCCTTGTGGCGGGCGCCTGCAGTCTCAACTACTTGGAATGCTGAGGCAAGAGAATTGCTTAAGCCCAAGAGTTTGAGGTTACTATGAGCTGTGTCTCCAGGGCACTCTACCCAGGGGGACAACTTGAGACTGCTCAAAAAAAAAAAAAAAAAAAAATTCAGTGCTAAATGTTTGGCTCAGTGCCCATAGCACAGTGGTTACGGCATCCGGCATCAGCCACATACACCAAGGCTGGCAGGTCTGAACCCAGCCCAGGACAGCTAAGCAACAATGACAACTGCAACAGAAAAATAGCTGGGTGTTGTGGCGGGCACCTGTAGTCCCAGCTACTTGAAAAGCTGAGGCAAGAGAGCTGCTTAAGCCCAAGAGTTGGAGGCTGCTGTGAGCTGTTGACGCCATGGCACTCTACCAAGGGCGACAGCTTGAGACTCTGTCTCAAAAAAAAAAAAAAAAAAAAAAAGATGATAATGAAGGAAATATCTTAATTGCTGAAAGTACTACTTACAGATTTTAACTTCAATGAGGCAGGTCAGATGACACATCATTTTTGCTCAGTGTTTAGCCCTTGCATCTAACATAATGTGAAGGAATGACAACCTCCTCAACACAAATGCAAAATATAAAGAAAAAAATAAGCTTTCCAGTGATTAACAAGCAGGCATATAGAAGCAGACTTTTAATGTAGAAATAAATGTGCTACAAAAGAAAACAGAACAGTGACATCATTTATTATTGGATTCCAATTTTCTTCTTGGGCAGCACTACACCAGCCCCACCTAATGCACACAGGAGCACATGCTGCAGATATGCATCTTCAACACACATTTATGAAGATGATTCGTGTAAACTTCTGAGATAATTTCAATATGAGGCGATCTGAGCTTGTTACTTAGTAATGATCAAGTGGTAAAGATCTAAATTTGTTCTACTAAAATTTATAATCTTCACTTCAGTGTGCAAAGTGTTATCAAAAAATAAAATACTAGACAGACATAGTTGCTCATGCCTATAATCCCAGCACTCTGGGAGGCTGAGGC
>CAUYPK010013190.1:0-12205 GCA_963574355.1 Loris lydekkerianus | reverse complement strand
TTGTTGTTGCTAGTTTACAGTTTTTCTTTAGCAACAAATATTGAAAAGCATTTAACCTACTGATTCCTCAATCATTGTAATTGTTTTGGGTATATATTTTTATTTTTGAAATTTACCAGTGGCTGCTGCATTTTCCACCTCAGCTTATACTGAGTCACTAAGTTTTCCCAGTTTTTAGGGTAAAATTAAGGGGGGTCGGCTTATACTCGAGTATATGCGGTAAGCTGTTCACATACTATGAAAGTGCAAGGGGAAGTAACAGGTGCTGATGGAGAAGCTGAACCAAGTTATCCTAAAGATCTAGATAAGATCATTGATAAAGACCTACACTAGGCCGGGCTAGGTGGCTCACACCTGTCATCCCAGGGCTCTGGGAGGCGGAGATGGGTGGATTGCCTGAGCTCACAGGTTCAAGAGCAAGACCCCATCTCTAAAAAATAGCTAGGCATGGGGGCACCTGTGGCTCAGTGCTGGCCCTATATACCGACGGTGGCGGGTTCAAACCCAGCCCCGGCCAAACTACAACAACAACAAAAAAAATAGCCAGGTGCTGTGACATAGTAACACCTACTTGGGAGGATGAGACAAGAGAATCACTTGAGCCCAAGAGTTTGAGGTGGTTGTGAGCTGTGGCACCACAGCACTCTACCAAAGGCAACAGAGTGAGACTCTGTCTAAAAAAAAAATTATAATGATGATAATCTATACTAAACAGATGGTCATAGTAGACAAAACACCTCACACTGGAAGAAGATATCATCTAGGACTTTCACAATTAGAAGTCAAGGCTTGTCTTCAAAGCTTCAAATAAAAGGCTAACCCTTAGAGGCTAATGCAGCTAGCTGGTGAATTGAAGATGAAGCCAAGGCTCGTTTACCATTCAAAAGTTTCTAGGGCCCTTAGGAGTTATGCTGAATCTTCTCTGCCTCTGCTCCATACATGGAAAAAACAAAGCCTATGTGAGAGCACATCTTTTTTGTTTTTGCAGTTTTTGGCCAGGGCTGGGTTTGAACCCACCACCTCCAGCATATAGGGCCAACACCCTACTCCTTTGAACCATAGGCGCTACCCATGAGAGCACATCTTTTTACAACACAGTTAACTAAATAGGTTAAGCCCACTGTTGAGACCTACTACTTGTAAACAAGCTTCTTTTCTAAATATCCGTGCTCAATGACAATGCATCTGGACACCCAACAGCTCTGATGGACATGTAGGAGGAGGTTAATATTGTTTTCATGCCTGCTAATACAACATCCATTCTATGGTCCATGCATCAAGGATTAATTCTAATTTTCTAGTCTTATTATTTAAGACATACATTTTGTAAGGCCACAGTCACCAGATATAGTGATTCCTCTCAAATTAAACTGAAAACCTTCTGGGAAGAATTCACCATCCTAGATGTCATTAAGAACTTTTGTGACTCATGAGAGCAGGTCAAAATATTAACATTAACAGGAGTTTGAAAGAATTTGATTCCAACTTTACACATGACTTTGAGTGGTTCAAGAGTTCAAGGCAGATGGGGGTAGAAAAACAGCAAGAGAAACAGAAGTGGAGCTCGAAGATGTGACTGAATTACTTCAATCTCAAGATACAACTTGAAGGGATGAGAAGAGCAAAAAAAATGGTTTCTTGAAATGAAATCTCAAAGATTGAAATGACAAAGGATGTTGAATATTACATGAACTTAGTTTTGATTGATAAAGCAGCAGCAAGGTTTGAGAGGATTGACTTTCAATTTTGAAATAACTTTTACACTAGGTAAAATGCTATCAAACAGCATCACACACTACAGAGAAATCTTTCATGAAAGAAGAGTCGATTGGCTGGGTGCGGTGGTGTGGGTCAGGCCTTGTAATTCTAGCATTGCGGGAGGCAGAGGCAGGTGGATTGCCTGAGCTCAGCCGTTGGAGACCAGCTTGAGCAAGAGTGAGACCCCATTTCTATAAAAAATAGAAAAACTAGCCGGGTGTTGTGGTGGGCACCTGTAGTCCCAGCTACCCAGGAGGCTGAGGCAAGAGGATCACTCAAACACAACAGGTTGAGCTTGCTATGACCTATGATGATGCCACAGCACTGTACTCAGGGTTATAGAGTGAGACTTTTGTTCCAAAAAAAAAAAAGAAGAAGAGTCAATTGATGCACTAATCTTGACTTCATTGTTGTCTTATTTTAAAAAATTGCCATAACTACCACAGCCTTCAGCAGTCACCACCCTGATCAATCAGCAGCCATCAACATCAAGGCAAGATTCCACCAGCAGAAAAGGTATAATTTACTGAAGACTTAAATGATTGTTAATAGTTTTTTAGCAATAAAGTATTTTAAAATGAAGGTATGCACATTTTTTAGACATAATGCTATTGCACAAATAATCGACTACAGTATAGTGTAAACATTTAAAACATTTTTGTCTGCATGGAGAAACCAAAACGTTTGTGTGACTCAAACTCTTGCATGGTTTGTTTTATTGTGCTGGTCTGGAACTAAACCTGCAGTGCCTCCAAGGTGTGTTTCTACTAAAATTGGTGATTTTCCAGGGCCCTCTGGGAAATCTCAGAGATAATTTTAGTGTGAAACATCTTGAAATTTATGTCTTATTTTTTCCAAATTTAGGATCCAATTGTGTTAAAAGGCAAAATCAGGTTTTTTCCCGAGAAAATTTAATCACTTTGTTAAGATAGAATCTTAGGTGCCCAAGAATAATAATTGGTTTTATATTTAATCAAAATGAAATAAAATATTTAAAAATAATTACAGAAGAAAGCCAAATAATTTTAAGAAATTTCAAAGTAGGAAATTTTGGATTTTTTTTTTTCTTTAATAATAAGGACATCAAGTCAAAAAGAAGCGAAGAAAATTACTCTGATGAGATATGAAATCTGCTATCGGAGCAGATTACAGAGAGGTTAAAAGGCAGCTTAGTCTCCTTTTGAGGCCTCTAAGAATTTATTTGTATAACATTAGTAAGTTATTTCATAAAATGTATTATTTTAATAGAAAATGAATTTAGTATTGATATACAATAGAACCTCCATAGTTGACCACATTTTACATTTATCACCTCTTAAAATTGACCTAATTTTCATTACCAGACTTGTACCACATGTACTCTCTAGAAGACTAACCTCTATATAGGTAAGTTGTATCTTGACCACTTAGGCTGTGACAAACAATAGTAATTTACCGTCTACAACTTGACCAGTTGGGGCCATTCTCCACCAAGGAGTAGAAGGTGTGAGTTTTGCCCCTTAGTTGTATTATTTTTTCTTCCTATAAGTTCTTTTTTCTTATTTTATTATTTTTTTGCAGCTTTGAATTTTTTTTTATTTATTACCAAGTTAGATTAGGCATAACATTCTACTGTTTATCACGTATTGCAGAAGACTTTTTCAACATGAAGGATGGGTTTGAATTGTACATGCATTCTCCAATTACTGAAATTTTTCACAGTTAATTAAGACATGATGTCCCAAAGGAAAGACCTCAAAGAGCTGACATTGAAGAAAAACGTCGATCTTCTGCATTTTCTGGAAAGCAGCTGCCACAGAAAGATGGCAGAACATTTTGGTATTAGCAAGACCACAGTTAGCAACATCCAAAAATGTAAACATGAGTCTTGAAAAGATATGGTAAGGAAGCCGGAGACCTACAGTGAAAAAGGAAGAAAATGTCCCTCGTTGAAGCCAATGAAGCCACATTAAGCTGGTTCAAACTAATGAGGGCATTTAACTCCTGAATCTCTGGGCCAATGATCCAAGAAGTTGCTAAAAAATTCACACAGGAATCTGGGGTGGCCAATTTCCAGTTGGCTCAAGAAATTTAAAATGCAACATGGGATCTCCCAAAAAGTCTTATGTGGTGAATCCAAAGAAGTTCCAGTATAAGTTCTGGAAGAGTTTGTCCAAAAGTTCCCAGAGTTCACCAGAGGCCCCAAAGATGACAATATCTTTAACGCTGATCAACACAGACTCTTTTTTTCAAGGTGATGCCTAAGTGAAGCCTCATCATGAAGGGTGACAAATGTAAGAGCAGAAAACTTTCCAAAGAGCTGTTCACAGTTCTGCTTTGTGCTAGCTGAACCGGAGAGAAACAAAAGCCCTTGGTGGCAGGTAAATCAGCAAAAGCCACCTCCTCGTCACATGGAGATCAAACAAATGTGTATGGATAATGGATGCCTATTTGAAGAGTGGATAAGGATGTACCCACCCAGAACTGAAGAAGAAATGGTCTATTCATAACTTTTCTTGTGAATAAATGCATCAAAACCCAGAAAACTTTGCCAAATTTTTAGTACATTTTATAATTTCTCCCCCCTCTTCTACTTGTATTTATGCAAATTTTTAATATTTGCAAACAGATTGACACAGTAAGAGAAATTTCTTTGTCCTGGAAAAATAAACTCATTTCATTACCCTGACCCAAAGTTGTGTTTCTGTCACTACTGTTTAGCGTAGTCTCATCTACTTATAATAGTTACAAATTTTAACCAAATAACTACTATTTCACAGAGAAAACTGAAAACTATAGTTTTTCTCGCTGAGTTGTTTGAGTTCCTTGTAGATTCTAGATAGTAGTAGTCTTTTGTTGGTCACATAATTTGCAAATATTTTTTCCCATTCTGTAGGTTGTGTATTCTTTTGATCATTTCTTTTACTATGCAGAAGATTTTTAGTTTAATTAAGTACCATTTGTCTATTTTTGTTTTTACTGTATTTATTTTGGGGGTGGTTAGTCATAATTTTTTTGCCTCGGCCAATGTCCAGAGGAGTTTTTCCTAGGAATCTTATGGTTTCAGGTCTTACACTTAAGTCTTTAATCCATGGTGAGTTAATTTTATGTATATGATGAGAGAGAAGAACACAGTTTCATTATTCTGCATATGGCTATCCAAATTTCCCAACACAATTTATTGAATGGAGGGTCTTTCCCCCAGTGTATGTTTTTCTCTGCTTTGTTGAAGATCATTTGGTTGTGGGTACATAGTTTTATTTCTGGGTTCTCTGTTTTGCTGTATTGATCGGTGTGCCTACTTTTATGCCAGTATGTGCTATTTCATTTATAAGAACCTTGTGGTATAATTTGTAATGCTATTTTATTTATGATATCCTTGTGGTATAATTTAAAGTCAGGTAACGTAATGCCTCCTGCTTTATTCTCTTTACCTAGGACTCCTTTGGCTATTTGGGCTCTTTTTCGGTTCCCTATGAATGTTAGAATTGTTTTTCTAATTCTGTGAAAAATGACATTGGTATTTTGGTAGGAATTGCATTGAATCTGTAGATTGCTTTGAGCAGTATGATTATTTTAAACAACATTAGTTCTTCCAATCCATGAGTTTGGGTTGTTTTCCCACTTGTTTTTGTCACCTGTGATTTCTTTTATCAGTGATTTATAGTTCTTGTAGAGATCATTCATATCCTTCTTGGTTAAATTCATTCATTTTATTTCTTTTGTGGCTACTGTAAATGGGATTAAGTTCTTGATTTGGCTCTCAGCTTGGTTGTTGATGGAGTACAGGAAAGGTATTGATTTTTATATGTTGATTTTATAACCTGAAAGTTTGCTGCGTTCATTTACCAACTCTGGGAATTTTTCAGATGAGTCCTTAGGATTTTCTAGGTGTAAAATCAGACCTTCAACAAACAAAGATAACTTGACTGCCTCCATTCCAATTTGGATGCCCTTTCTTTCTTTTTCCTGATTGCTCTGGCTAGGACTTCACTACTATGTCGATAAAAGGTGGTGAGTTTGCACTCTTGTCTTGTTCCAGTTCTCAGAGGGAAATGCTATTAACTTTTCCCCATTCAGCCTGGGGTTGTCATATGTGGTATATGGCTATTATTGAAGTACATTCCTTCTATGCCAAACATTTTATTGAATGTTTTTTCTGCATCTACTGAGACCCTCACATGATTTTTGTTTTTAACTCTGTGTATGTGGTCAATCTTGCATCTGTTGCCCCACCTTTGCATCCCTGGGATGAATCTGTGTTCATGAAGGACATTGGTCTGTAGTTTTCTTTTTTTTATTGTGCCCTTTCCTGGCTTTGCTGTCAGGGTCATACTGGCTACACAGAAGGAGTTTGGAACAGTTTCAGTAGGACTGACACAAGTTCTTTGTACATATGGTAGAATTCAGCTGTGACTATTAGGTCATAGGTGTTTTGTTGTTGGGAATTTTTCTTTTTTTTAATGGATTCAACCTTCCTATTCATTATTGGTCTATTCTGGAGTTCTATTTCCTCCAGGTCCAATCTCAGGAGGCTATATGTTTTCAAGAATTCATCCATTTCTTTTGGGTTTTCTAGTATGTGACTGTATAATTATTTGTAATAGTCTCAGATGATCTTTTGTATTTCTGTGATAACAGTTGTATCTGATTGTGCTTATTTGAATAGTCTCTCCTTCTCTTGAAGTCCAGCTAGTACTTCATCAGTTTTGCTTATCTTTTCTAAGAACCAACTTTTGTTTCATTGATCTTTTGTATTACTTTTTTCTATTTCATTTAGTTCTGCTCTGATTCTTTTCTTTTTCTTCTGTTAACTTTGGATTCGATTTGTTCTTTGTTTTCTAGTTCTTTGAGGTGCGATGTTAGTTTGCTGATTTGTGATCTATTTTTCTTTCTCTTCTCTCTCTCTCTCTCTCTTTTTTTTTTTTGCTGTTGTCCCAGGTTTATGGAAATATTACAGCATAACAGAAAGATTCAAATGACTCCATGTGATATTTTGAAATTTATCCCACCTCTAAGCCTAGTGGGCTGCCAAAGTCCAAAACTTCAGCATTCCCTTAGTGTTGGCATCTACTTCAAGGGTGTCCAGATCCAGGGCTGAGACCTCAGGGACATACTGATCCTTCCTTTCTTTCTCTTCCTCCTACAGCTTGATGATGGACCTTGCACCAGGCTTTGAATCTGCTTCATCAGATGCAGGACATAGCCTGCCATTTGTTGTGGAGCTTCTTGCTGGGAATAATGGCCATCTCTTCCCATATGTGCTTGTTTATGTGGAAGTCATCACCCAGGTATGTAGTACTTCTCCTTGGTAATGCAGGCCACCTTCTTCATGATTTTAGTGAAAATGTGGCCCTTGTTGGTGGGTCCTTGGTAAAACAGCCTTCCTACTTTCCTGTTGTAGATTTAATGCTATGTATAAACTTTCCTCTTAGCACTGCATTTGCTATATCCCACAGGTTTTAGTACGTTGTGTTTTCATCTGTTTCAAGAGATTTTAAAAATATCCATGTTTCGGGTGACACCTGTGGCTCAAGGAGTAGGGTGCCAGCCCCATATACCAGAGAGGTGGTGGGTTCAAACCTGGCCCCAGCCAAAAAATAAATAAATAAATAAAAAATAAACAACATTTATTAAAAAAAAAAAAAAATTCATGTTTTTTTCCTGATTCTTCAGGAGCATGTTAATTCCCATGTGTTTGCATGTTTCTGAAGTTCCTCTATGTTTTGATTTCTAGCTTTAGTCCACTGTGGTCTCAAAAGAAACTGGATAGGATTTTGACTTTTATTAATTGATTGATTGATTGAGACTCACTCTGTCACCCTGGGTTGAATGCCATGGCATCATAGCTCACAGCAACCTCAAATCCTTGGGCTCAAGCAATCCTCTTGCCTAAGCCCCCCGAGTAGCAGGGACTACAGGGGCCCACCACAACACCCCGCTAGTTTTTCTACTTTTAGTAGAGATGGGGTCTTCCTCTTGCTTAGATTGCTCTCTGATTCCTGAGCTCAGGTGATCCACTGCCTTGGCCTCCCAGGGTGCTAGGATTACAGGTGTGAGCCAGATTTTAATTTTTAAACATTTACTTAGCCAGGCGTTGTGGCAGGCACCTGTAGCCCCAGCTACTTGGGAGGCTGAGGCAAGAGAATCGCCTAAACCCAGAAGTTGGAGGTTGTTGTGAGCTGTGTGAAGCCACGACACTCTACTGAGGGTGACAAAGTGAGACTCTGTCTCTAAAAAATAAACATTTGCTAAGATTTGTTTTGTGGCCTGAAATGTGGTCTATATTGGAAAATGTTCCATATATTGATGAATGTATATGTTATTGTGTGGCATGTTCTGTAAGTGTCTGTTAAGTCCATTTGGTCTAAAATTCAATTTAAGTCCAACGTTTCTTTTCTGATTATCTGTCTAGTGCTGGGAGTGGGTTGTTTAAATTCCTCACAATTATTGTGTTTCTATACTTCTATTTTTGTAGTTCAAGTAATATTTGTTTTATAAATCTGGGGGTTCTAATGTTAGGTACACATATATTTAGAATTATTACATCCTCTTACTGAATTGATCCTTTTATCATTACATAATGATCTTATTTATCTTTTTTGACTGTTTTTAAAGTCTATTTTACTGATATAAGCATTGCTTCTCCTGCACACTTTTAGTTCCCATTTACATGGGGTATATTTTCCACCCCTTTGTTTTCAGTCTTTATGGATAAAATGAGCTTCTCGTAAGCAGCATATACAATAGAACCTCGTAAGTTAATCACTCAATGGACCGTAACAAACTGGTCAACATGAGGAACTAGGCCTCCTGTACTGTATGTACATGTGGTGCATGTCCAGTCTAGGAAAATTAGGTCAACTTAAGGAGGTGGGCAGTGTAAGGCAGTGGTCAATTATGAAGGTTCTAGTGTAGTTAGATCATTTTTGAACATCCATTCTGCCAATCTGTATATTTTGAGTGGAGCACTTAATCCATTTACATTCAAGGTTAATACTGTTATATTAGGTTTTGTTCTTGTCCTATTATTAAGTGATTTCTAGTTGTTTTATAAATTATTTGCTTTTCTCTGCATTTTTGTCTTTTTGATTTGCTGAACTTCTTGGGCTCAATGTCACATTGCCATTTAATTCCTTTTCCTTTTGTTTGTCAATTATAACACTTGTGAGTTTTATATTTTTGTGATGGTGAATATTGACTTTTCATTTCCATGTTTAGACTCTTGGTTATTTCTAGTATGGCCAGTCTAGTGGTGATGAATTCTCTCACCATTTGCTTGTCTAGGAAAGATTTTATTTTTCCTTGACTTACACAGCTTCTTCTAGCAGGAAATAAAATTCTTGGTGGCAGGTTTTTTTCCTTGTTCTTTGAAAATCCACCCCATTCTCCTCTGGACTGTAGTCTATTTTAGTCTGATGGAGTTTCTTTTATGGGTGTCTACATACTTTTCTCCTGCTAATTTAAAATTCCCTCTCAACTTTAGTCATTTTCATTATAATACGCCTTGGTGACATTCTTTGCACCCCACGATCATTGGACTCCTATATCTGAGTGCTTAACTCTATGGTAGTCCAGGATAGTCATTGGTTATCTCCTTAAATAGGTTTTCTAGCAGGTGCAGTGGCTCACGCCTGTAATCCCAACACTCTGGGAGGCTAAGGTGGGTGGACTGCTGGAGCTCAGGAGTTTAAGACCAGCCTGAACCAGAGTGAGACCCTGTCTCTAAAAATTAGCTGGACACTGTGGCAAGTTCCTGTAGTCCTAGCTATTCAGAAGGCTGAGGCAAGACAATCACTTAAGCCCCAAGAGTTTGAGGTTGCTGTGAGCAGTGACGCCATGGCACTTAACCCTAGGATGACTGAGACTCTGTCTCCAAAATAACAAACAAAAAAACAAAAAAGATTTTCTAGGCTTTTGGATCTCATTTCTCCTTCAGAAACACCAGTAATCTGGTCACTTCATGTAATCCGAGATGTCTTGAAGGCTTTGATCTTTCCCCCCCATCCCCCTCATTTTTGTTTGACTGGATTATTTCAAAAGACCTCTCAAGTTCTGAGATTCTTTCTCCTCCTTGGTCTAATCTACTTTTGATGTGTTTAGTGTTTCACTTTCAGATGTGTTTAGTGTTTCACTTTCAGATGTGTTTAGTGTTTCCTTCAATGAATTTTGCAACTCCAGAATTTTTTTTTTTTTTAAGATACCTATCTCCTTGATACATTTCTCATTAATATCCTGAATTGATTCTTATTTCTTTGTATTAGTTTTCAGATTTCTCTTGGATTTCATTGAGCTTCTTTAGAATCAATATTTGGAATTCTTTATTTGGCACTACATGGGATTCACTTCAATTGGGATCTGTTGCTGGACAATTGATGTGGTCCTTTGGTGGTGTCCTGTTTGTTTTTTCATGTTATGGGTGTCTTTATATTGATGTCTGTACAACTGATGTGGCAGTCACTTGTTCCTATTTTTTGAACTTGCTTTTGGAGGAGACTTTTTTCCTTAACATGTATACATGTTGTGTAGAACACTTGGGCTTTGATTTTGGGTGCTGGCAGTGGTGTTATCTTTGTATGGCTTCTTAGGCAGTACACAGGTCAGTTGTACTTGTGATTTCCTTGGTGGCTAGCTGAGGGTACAGTTACTAGTTGAGTCTGTGGGAAGTTTTGCTGGGGACTCAAATGTCAGGTGAGCAGCCTTTGGGCTCTAGTGGTAGAAGCAGTGGACTGAGTGTGTCTGAGTTTTAAGGCCCTAAAGCAGCTCACACTGGAGGCAGTGTCAGTGCATCAGGGGGCCAATTCTTGGGCCTTTAGGTGCTTGCTCAGAAGCTGGCAGTTAGGGCAGAGGGCTGAGTATATCTGTGGGTGCTCAGGGCTCTGTGCAGCTGGTATGATGTGAGAGTGGCGGAGTTACCCCCTGGTCCCAAACAGGCTGTGTTGGTGTTGCTGGTGACTGCAGGGGATCGGGCACGCTACTCTCCAGTCCTACAGCTGCCTGGAACAGGGCAATGGGTGTTGTCCTAGGTATGCTTGAGAGCTTGGTCTTCTCTGTCCTTTTAGGTCATGGTAGCTGAAGCGTTACCTTGAACTTAGCCCAGAGCAGAGTGCAGCCCAATGTTAGACTTTCAAAATGTTGCCCTTTCAGGCAATTGGCATGGGCAAGAAACTGTACAGAGTATAGTCCACTGTGTCTCAGGCTAACAGGAGCTGGTAGCAGGGTGGTAGGAAACGTCCTAGGTGTGTGTAGCAGAGCCTGGGCTTCTCTCTACCCTCCTCAGCTTGATGAGGCTGCCATTGTGTTAGCCTGAACTCAGCCTGAGAGGGGGGCATTGTCTACCTTCAAACTCCCCAAGTTTAAAGGTAGACAATGACCAGAAAGGCTGAAGTCCCACTCAGCAAGCATTATGGGTGAGAAGCTGGAAAACGCCTTTTCTTATCTCAGTCTCAACAGCAGCCGGGGCAGGGCAGTGGGGACCTTCCCAAGGGCACATTGGGAGCACACGGGCCCCCTACCCTTCCTCAGAGTCACAGTAGCTGCAGGCATGCCCACGGCCCCCCAGTATCTAGGATCTCAGAATGAGGCCCAGCTCAAGGTGCCTTAGGCTTGGACACCTGTGGGGCTCTATTTGGGCTCCTTTTTTGGAGCAATGTCTGGGTACAGTCTCTGGGGAACCCCCTATGTTAGGCTCAAGACCTTCACGGGTCAGGGGTGCTCTTGTAGCCAAGACTGTAAAAGCTTGTCTGGGCCTGTGGAGCCCCTGCGCCCAGGAAGGGATTTACCTGACTTGGACACTGAAGTGGTGATCGAAGGCCGAGGTTTAGTCCTAGGTGTCACAGCAGGAGTGGATAGGAATGGAGTAGAGGCCTGAGAGGGAAAAGTCAGGGAGAGGGGTCCAATCTATAGTCCTTGCCCCAGGAGGAGAGTGAGGGATGCAGAGGGCATGAAGGCCATACCGGCCTTTGGTGCAAATGGGCAAAGGAGCTACATACCAAGAGCTAGGAAGGGGGATCACCGCAGGAGGTGAAGGTCTTGGGGGGACTAGGGAGGTTTTCTGTTGCAACCCCAGAACTGAGTTGGAACAAGCGGACTGGGGGTCCTCCCCACAGGGACCTTACCTTACTCCCTGGGGTCTGGCAGACAAAGGGAGAGAAAGGCTGCTAAAGTCTCTCACACACACACACACACACACACACACACACACACACACAGACACACACGTATACACATACACACGTATACACACACGCACATACACATGTACACACACACACATACAGACACACACGTATACACATACACACGTATACACACACGCACATACACATGTACACACACACACACACACACATACAGACACACACGTATACACATACACACGTATACACACACGCACATACACATGTACACACACACATACAGACACACACGTATACACATACACACGTATACACACACGCACATACAC
>CAUYPK010013188.1:0-15053 GCA_963574355.1 Loris lydekkerianus | reverse complement strand
ATCCTTAATCATCAGAGAAATGCAAATCAAAACTACTTTGAGATATCACCTAACCCCAGTAAGAGTAGCCCACATAACAAAATCCCAAAACCAGAAATGTTGGCATGGATGTGGAGGAAAGGGCACACTTCTACACTGCTGCTGGGAATGCCCACTAATATGTCCCTTCTGGGAGGATGTTTGGAGAATACTTAGAGACCTAAAAATAGACCTGCCATTCGATCCTATAATTCCTTTACTAGGTTTATACCCAGAAGACCAAAAGTCACACTATAACAAAGACATCTGTACCAGAACGTTTATTGCAGCCCAATTCATAATTGCTAAGTCATGGAAGAAGCCCAAGTGCCCATTGACCCACGAATGGACTAGCAAATTGTGGTACATGTATACCATGGAATACTGTGCAGCCTTAAAAAAAGATGGAGACTTTACCTCTTTCATGTTTACATGGATGAAGCTGGAACATATTCTTCTTAGCAAAGTATCTCAGGAATGGAAGAAAAAGTATCCAATGTACTCAGCCCTACTATGAAGCTAATTTATAGCTTTCACATGAAGGCTAAAACCCAACTATAGCACAAGAATATGGGGAAAGGGCCAAGGGACTTAAAGGAAGGGGGGAGGTTAGGGTGGAGGGAGGGTAATGTGTGGGGCCACACCTATCTTAGAATGGGTACAGGCGAAACCTACTAAATGCAGAATACAAATGTCTACACACAATAACTAAGAAAATGCCATGAAGGCTACGTTGAAATGTTTGATGAGAATATTTCAGATTGTATATGAAACCAGCACATTGTACCCCTTGATTGCACTAATGTACACAGCTATGATTTAACAATAAAAAAAAGAAAATAATTGTAGAACAGTACAATTCTACAGCTGTGTTCTGAATATTTGTGTTCTTTCAAAATATGTAAGTTGAAATTGAAATCCAATGTATTAAGTGGGGTCTTTGGGAGTCCATAAGATCAGGAGAGCTCTTCCCTTGTTATTGGGATTAACACTTTTGTAGGGAAGAGCCTAGAGAGCTAGAAGGCTCCCCCCACAATGTGAGGATGCAGTGAGAAGATGCCTTCTGTGAACCAGAAGATGAACCTCACCAGACACTCACTCAGTCAGCACCTTACTCTTAGACTTCCCATCCCCAAGAACTGTATGAAATAAATTTCTCTTGTTTATAAGTCACCCAATTCATGGTATCTTTGGTAATAGCAGTCCTAATCAACTATGGCAATGTGCTACACCAATATAGACGGACTACCTGAGAATGGTACTACTGTCAATACTTTGGGAAGATAAATAATTAAATTAACATTTACCTTAAATAAACAAGATTAGAGAATGCTTTTTCAAATTTGAGTACATACTGAAAAAGAAATCGGCATGCTTTCATAGGATCATTTGTAAAAATAAAAGTTTATTAGGTTATTCATGCTTATATCCAGAGAAAGCTTATAAATGAAATAGAGGAAAATTTTCTAAAATCCTAATTCTAAGCACTTAGCATTCTTTTAGAAACAATAGTCTAGATCTATTGCATCACAAAATATTGGATAGGCCGAGAAGCGTACAATTGTACATGAAGTTAAATAAAACAGGTTACGTAAAGCATCTAGCACCCAGCACTGATGGGAACGGATATTTAGCTAATCACTATTAGTCTTTTAACCCACTTTATATTAATTGCTAGACATATACAGCACCAGGCTTGTTTTGAAATAAAATCCTTTTTCCATCTTCTATTACACAAAGAAAAAATAATAACAATAATCCCACTCCTGGAATCTCTTCATTTGTTCTATTCCTTGACAGAATTTTTATTTAGTGGTTTTCCACTTTTAACACCATATCCAGTTTTGTTAAATAAACTCTTGCCTGGAATTCCAATCTGCTTTTTTTTTTTTTTTTTTATTAAATCATTGATGCATTTATGGGGTTCCGGGTACTGCTTGATATATAATGTGAAATGTTTACATTGAACTAACAAAAGAGTATTTTCTTCGTATAAATTATTTCAAGTTCACTTCAGTTTTAATTTGTAATTTGTTTTTTAATTTTGTCTTTCAGGATGCAGAATTGAAAAATTCTCCCTTTAAATAGATAAAAAGTTGCGGATAATTTTTGCTTTGTTGCTATACTTCCCAATGCATTCTTCTGGAAGCTTGACAAGCAGTGATTCTTATTTTTTGAAATTATATCGCTATCTTATCAATACTTCATTAGTATTTGCTTTTTTAAATTGATTATTACTGAATTTGAAAACTGAGATGTTCTTCAGGAATATTTCAAAAATGCCATAAAATCACTGATTTCAATTTTATCTATTTAAGTGAAAATTCAATATTTTGAAATAGTCACATTTATTTTTCTTTGCTTGTTGAAATAAAGCTTCAAACTTCTATTTCAATGTTGACAATCTACTTTTAAAAGCAGGTAATTTTGTAATTTGAATTGTACTCATTTAGATTATTAACACCAGCAGAAAAATACTGAACCTGCTTCTTCAATTTTTAGGGTTTAAGGATTGACTTATAAAATATCATCTGAAATTCTCAGATTGTAAACTTTTGTAAAGACACACAAATTCCGGTATAAAAAATAATTTTTTTGATCATTTCAACAATTATTACACATAACTCTAAAAAATGCAATAGAATCATTTTCCTTAAAACATAATCCTAAATAGTAATATTTACCGACAATACCTAACTAGCAAATCTCACTCAGTGCTGTTTCTATGAAACATACAATGATAGTTCACATATAATTAAAGTCTCTTTGGTTTTTACTTATTTTTGCTTATGTTGCTTTAAAGTTCTCAAAATAGTTTTTATTACATTTTGACATATTAATTGATGGCATATTTTAAATATGCAAACATTTAAAAACTTTTTTTGAGAATTTCTATTATTTTTATAATTAGCTAAAATATGATAAGAATTGTACAGTCAGATATTCTCACCCTTCAGATTAATGTATCATACACAGTAGATATATATCCTTGAGTCATTCCTATGTTCTTGTTAGGAAATTGTGCTAATTCAGACTATTGTGCTTTTAACATATTTGTTACAATGCCAATAGAAATGGTTTAATAAAGTTTTCTCTGAGAGTATGTGTTTCTCCATATGTGTCAGGTGGCAGCTTGCTTTTACCAATATTTTTAGTGCATTTTTATAGTTAGATTTAAGTTTGTTTACCAAAAATATTTGCTAACATTGAATTTGTGCTTCAAAAGCCAACAGTCTTCTTTCAAATTGTACGTGGTTGTGTTTCTACTGATGTGGAATTGCTGAATACCTTATTAAAATACTGAACATTATTATACATCTTATTATACAGAACATTTTGTATATCTGTGTAATTATTATTTTTTTTTTCAGTTTTGGCTGGGGCTGGGTTTGAACCTGCCACCTCTGGAATATGGGGCCCATGCCCTACTCCTTTGAGCCACAGGCACCACCCATATCTGAGTAATTTTTATCATCACAAAATATAAAACCTGATGGAAAAAATAATTTGTTATATATTCCTAATTTCAAGTGATTTATTTATTTATTTATAAATTCATCTGGTGTTTTATTCTTAATTACTATGGATATATAATAGTCACACGAATGTATGGGTACATATGATTTTGATAGAAGCATACCATGTGTAATAAATCAGGGTAATCCATCTCCTCAAGCATTTAATTGTATTAGGGATATTTAAATTTCACTCTTTCAGTTATATGTAGTCACGCAGCAAATTGTTGTTGTTAATTATAGTCACATTATTGTGCTACTGAACACTAGATCTGATTCCTGTTATCCAACTGTATTTTTGTACCCACTAACCATCCCCTCCCTAAATTCCCTCCCCAGTACACTTTCCAGCCTGGTAATCAACATTTCGCTTTCTATATGCATAGGTTCTTTCTTTTGTTATTTTCTTAGGTCCCACATATTAGTGAGAATATATAATATTTCCCTTACTGTGCCTGGTTTATTTTGTTTATCATAATGTCCTCCAGTTCTATTCATGTTATTATAAATTATAGGAATTTTTATGATTGAATGATATTTTATTATGTATATGCACAATATTTTCTGTATACATTCATCCAGCAATAGTCACTTAGATAGAATGCATAGTGCTGCAATAAACATGGGAAGGCAGATACTTATTCCATATACTGATTTATTTTCCTTTGGATGTGTACCCAGTAGTGCTGGATTGCTAGATGTCATCATTCCATTTTGTTAGGAATCTCCACACTGTTTGTCATAGTGGGCATACAAATCTATTCCTACCAACAGTGTTCCCCTTTACCCACATCCTGTCAGCATTTATTATTACCTGTTTTTTTGCATAAAATCCATTTATAATTGGGGTGAGATGATCTCTCACAGTTTTGATTTGCATCTTCTGGAAAATAAAATAGTGAAGTAGAGCAGTTTTTCATATACAGACTGGTCATTTGTATGTGTTCTTTTGACAAATATCCTTTGTTCAATTTTTAATTGAATTATATTTTTTTCTGTTGAGTCATTTGGGCTATTTATTTATTCTGATTATTAATACCTTGCCAGATGTGTCATATGCCCATATTTTCCCCCACTTGTGAAGTCTCTTCACTTTTTCTTTTATTTTTTCATTGCTGTGCAGGAGATTTTTAGATAGATGTGATCCCATGTGTGCATTTTTGTTTAGATTGCCTGGAAGTTTGAGGGCCTTACTAAAACAAATTTTCTCTAGAACAATATCCTGGAGTACTTTAAAAAATATTTCTTCTAGTTCTTTAATAGGCTTATTCCTTAGATTTAAGTCCTAAGTCTTTAATATATTTTGATTTCATTTTTGCATATAATGAGAGATAGAAAATTGGTTTCATTGTTTAGTACATGAATATTCAGTTTTCCCAGAACAATTATATTAAAGAGCCTGTCTTTTCCTAATGTATGATCTTTTGGCATTTTGGTTCAATATGTTTTTACTATAAATGCATGGATTTATTTCTGGATTCACTATTCTGTTCCACTGACCTATGTTTCGGTTTTTATACCGTGATGGGTTTTGTTACCATAGTTTTGTAGTATAATTTGAGGCAGGCAATGTGATGCCTTCAGCTTCATTCATTTTGCTCAAGATTGCTTTGACTTTTATAGGTCTAGTCTGATTCTATGTTAATTTTAGGATTCTTTTTTTCTATTTATATAAAGAATGCCATTGGTATTTTGATAGAGATTGCATTGAATCTGTATATTGCTTTGGAATTATAAATATTTCAACAATAATAATTCTTTAGGTATATGAATATTAAAGATCTTTTTATTTGTTTTAGTCCTCTTCAATTTGTTTCATCAGTACTTCATAGTTTTAATTGTAGGTATTTTTCACTTATTTTGTTAAATTAATTTAAATGGTGCAGTATTCTGTACTTGTCTGTATTCTGTACTTGTTTGACACCTTCAGATGATTTCTTTCTTTCTTTCTTTCTTTCTTTCTTTCTTTCTTTTTTTTTTAGAGACAGAGCCTCACTTTGTCACCCTCAGTAGAGTGCTGTGGCATCATAGCTCACACCAACTTCCAGCTCTTGGGCTCAGGCGATTCTCTTGCCTCAGCCTCCCAAGTAGTTGGGACTACAGGCCAGATTATTTCTTGTTGCATGTTAGCAACCTTTTTATTTCAGATTGAAGAATTCTCTTTAGCTTTCCTCATAAAGGCTAATATGACATTCCAAAAAATCCTGTTTCTTTCTCTCTCCCTCTTGTGAAAGTCTTTATTTCTCCTTCACTGATGAAGGATAATCTTGTTGGATATAATATTCTATGTTGGAAGTTTTTTTGAACACATCATTCTACTTATTTCTAGAGTATAAGATTTCATCTAAGAAATCTGATGCCAGACCTATTCTAGTTCCTTTACATGTCATTACTTCTTTTCTCTCGCTGCTTTAGAATCCTTTCTTTGTCCTTGATCTTTCAGAGTTTGATTATTATATGTCTTGCTGTGGTGTTATTTGGATTGAGTCTTCTTGGTGTTCTTTGACATTTTTTGTATCAGAAGAATCATATTTTTCTCTAGTTTTGGGACAAAATTTTTACCCTGATATCTCTCTACATCTTCTTTAAGATCAATAACCCTTAGATTTGCCCATTTCAGGTTCTCTTCTAGATATTATAGGCATGATTCATTCTTTCATGTTATTATTTTTTTCTTTTTGACTGTATATTTTCATATAGCCTGTGTTTATGCTAATTTTTTCTATTTATCTTTTTTTCTTTTCTTTTCTTTTTTTTTTTTTTTTTTTTTGCAGTTTTTGCCAGGGCTGGATTTGAACCTGCTACCTCCGGCATATGGAGCCAGCACCCTACTCCTTTGACCCACAGGCATCACCCTCATTTATTCTTTCTTTTGCTTGATTAGATCTGCTACTGAGAAACTCTGATTCATTTTTCAGTTTTAATTTACAGTAGATTGAGTGTTGTGACCTGAGCGTATTTTATTTAGTATGAGGAACCATATGCCCAGGAATCCTACAGTTCTTTTAGATTGCTAAAAACAGTCTTGGCAGACTTGGATCACATTAAGGGAGAATTATATGGGTTACCAGACAAGGTCTCTCCACTGTCTTTTCTCTCATTCCCCAAAACTGAAGGAATCTCTCTCTGCGTTGTGTTCTCAGAATTTGGGAGAGCTGTTGTGATGAAAGATGGCACCACTCTGGATTGTACCTGAAGCTTATGGCCTCCCAGACTCCTATGGGACTGAATCTTATCCAAGGCCCATGGCCTCTATTGCTTGAATTTCAATAATCTAAAGTCCAAGACCACTTAACAGGCAGTGAATCCTTCTGGGACTAGATTTGTCCTATCAGGGAAACAGATTCCCACCTGGCCCAGGTGGGTCTAGAAACACAGCCAGGAACAAAGACTTAGAATCACTGGCTTTAGGAAGTTTTTTAGTGCTTTATTTTAGTTTGGCTTTATCTGGTATCTAAGTTTCAAGATGCAGTTTTCTATACTCTTCCTTGTCTTTCCCCCAAGTAGAAAGAGTTCCCCCCAGGGCTACACTGCTTGCTTTAGGAAGAGGGGTGATTTTGGCACTCCTTTGGCTACCACAACTGTTGTCACATTAAGTAGAGTGCACCCCAAAACTACTGTCCTTGAGACCAGTGAAGCACCAGAACTTGCCCTAGAATTGCAGTTCTTGTGACCTGCTACCTAAATTTATTCTGGGTCCCAGGCCATGTTAGTCAGTTAGGGGTGAAGCTAACTTGGACTTATGTTCCTCCCACTGATGTAGGAGAAATCTCCTCTGACCCAGAGCTGATCTAAAGGGAACCTCCATGAGTG
Organism: Loris lydekkerianus; assembly: GCA_963574355.1. Taxonomy (NCBI): domain Eukaryota; kingdom Metazoa; phylum Chordata; class Mammalia; order Primates; family Lorisidae; genus Loris; species Loris lydekkerianus. The sequence goes on along the minus strand of CAUYPK010013188.1, from coordinate 7,707 downwards.
CTGGCACAACTATTCCTGGTGTTGTGTTCTGCTGTCACAGGGCAGCACTGAGTTCCAATGCAAAGTCCCACAGTCACTTTCTCCTCCCTCCCTTAAGCATGCAGACTCCCTCTCCATATTGCACTGCCTGGAGTTGTGGGAGGAATGGTGTAGGCTTTGAAACACTGTCCTTCCTACTCTCTTCAATTCCTCATTCCTTGACATTATGATCAAACTAGGTATTGTGATTGCACACCAGATTTTGGAGTTCTTATCAAAATGCTTTCTTGCATGGACAGTTGTTCAATTTAGCATTCCTGCAGGGAGGGTGATATCATTTTATCCTGTCTCCTTTTGGCTATGTATGAGTTTTTAATACATTGCTTTATTTTATTTACATTTATCACTGTGAAGAACATTAGTTAGAGAATTGGCTGGTAATAACATTTGATATTTTATTTTTGAGCATGATCAAATTTCCTCATATGTGTTATATTTTATTTGTTGTAGTAGTCATAGTTCTCCAGAGGGCCAGACCATATATAAAAGGGATTTTATTTGGGAGAATTGGCTCACACAATTACAAAGGAAAAGTTGTATGACAGGCCTCTATAAGCTGGGGAATAAGAATATGCATAGCATGTTTTAATTCAAGTCCGAAAGCCTCAAAATCCAGGAAGCTAACTGTGCAACCATTAGCCTGAGGCTGAAGGCTGAGAGCCCCTGGGAGGCCACTGATGCAAGTCTCTAGAGACCAAAGGCCAAAAATCTGAAGACTGAAGTCTAAAGGCAGAGAAGGAGACAAAGTCTCCTGTAGGAAAATGAGACAGGAGAGAGGGAAAAGGAGAGAGAGAGAGAGAGAGAGAGAGAGAGAGAGAGAGAGAGAGAGAGAGAGGAAATTCAATAACCCAATATCCCCTTTGTTCTGCTTATTTTGTTTTATCTGTGGTGGCAGCTGATTGGATATTGCCCGCCCACATTGAGAGCATGTCTTCCTCTCCAAGTCCATGGATGCACAAGTCAACCTCCTCTGGAAATACCCCCACAGATATACCCAGAAACAGTGCATCACCAGCCATCTAGAAGTCTCTCAATCTGGTCATGTTGACACCTAATATTACCCATCAGAGTTGATGTGTTTTCTGTATTTAATTAGAATTATTTCTAATTATGGAACTGTTTCTATTTCACTAGAAATGACTATACATTTTGTTCTTATTTATAGATGTATGGGCATCAGTAGAGCAAAAAACACTACAAAATTATGAAGTGCTGATACTTATAAGATATTGTTGACACAAAAACCTGCATTTTACCTCTTCTTGTTATTGTAAACTATTTTCCTATGGTGAGAACTTACTCTAGCAGACATAGTATTTCCTGGGACACATAGACATAAAGATATTAAGATGTGAATGAAAAATCAAAAGAATAGGTACAACTTGTAAACACAGAGAGAATTAGAGCAGGTATTGAGTTAAGAAAATAACTCACAAATGGCTTTGGAGGTAAAAATGGGAATATTGTATTGGGTCAGATGTGTCTGGGGTGAAGGTGTGGAGAAAGAGGAAAAGAGCCTATCTACAGAAGAAACATTAGGGGACCAGTAAGTGTTCATGATGAAGGAAAAAAGGGGGGCTGGATTATGAAGAAATAAATGCCCTCCTGCTGAAGTTTGAATTCTAACATTCAGTTAAGATACTGTTGATGGAGAGCCCTTGAAAGATGTATGGTACAGAATTGATAACCATAAATTAATCCCTTTAAAATATTAGTTTACTTTAGAAAAAGTAATATGTTTTTGACAGCAATGTGGATTCAGGAAGAAAGACGAAGCCAGAGGCTGGATGAAAATATTTTGATCAGGTGTTAATACAGGGAAAAGAAAAGAATCATAATAGTGAGAGATGTTATTTTACATCCAACTTTTTAAAAACATTTCAGTCCATTATCATGTGACATTTGACTGCCCTTCATACTTGAGGACAATGTGTGTGTGTGTGAGCAACAAAAAGAATTAAAAAAAAAAAAAAGTGCACAAAATAGACTGTGCTGATTTCATCAACTTGAGCAAATACACCGTGCTCACTGCTTGTGTGATCAACGAAGACACCAAGAAAGAATTGTGTCCTGTGTCTAGATCTCAGCTTATACCTCCACCAGTTTAAAGCTTGCCTTCTTTTTTCCCCACCAGAGAAGAGGAATTCCATTAAAGCTTTGGGCCAGAAAGAAAAGATGAACTATCAACTTGCACAGGCAGCTTTTGACAGGTTTTCCATTTGTATATGCATTGCAATCAATTTTAAATCTGAGAGACAATAAAGTAAACCTCTTTCAGCTTTCAATTGCCTCTCACTGATGGTGCCCTATCTTGATGTTTACAGTTCGCAGTCTCATACTAATGGATAGTTTTAGCACCTTGCTTCTCGCTATATATTTTTCTAACACTTTCAGCAATTTCATTAGTGTTGTTTTTTAAGATGACAATTAGAATAAAATGAAAAAGCTCAAGAAGCGGTGGGAAGCATAAGAAAAAAGGAAATGTAATTTAACTTTGGAAAACTAGATATTTTTATTCTGCTTCTTTTTTGACGTCTTCATTTATTTTCAACTCAAAATCAGATAATTTTTCAGGGCCCTTTAGGTTTTCTGCAACTATTCTACAGACGAGACATTATCTAGCACCTTTCCCAAGAGTGAAGTTCTCTCCCCTCAGCCTACATACACTCCATTGCAAAAATACCACTCTACCTTATCTGTTTACTTAAGATGGATTTGTCTATTTCACCATCCTAATTTAACTCCTCCTCTATTTAAGTAATCAAAAGCCCACTTAAACCCTATTGCCATGCTTTTGTTTGTTTGTTTGCTTTAGGTTGACATTGATAAGAAGCTTACTCTAATGCCATTTAAATTAGTATTTTGTTTAAAGAAGTCTCTTTCTATACCCCATGAACCACAGTAAGGTATAGTAGGCTTTTTTTGAATTTTGTTTCCAATAATGGTCTTCATTTTTTTAGACACTCACTTGTTAATTATGTTAACTCTAACTTTCTTAGTTATTAAAATGGTTCTGATTTATTTAACTTAGTTTCTGCTCATTCCTTTGGTTATTATAACAAAGGTGCTATATTCATGCAACTTATAAGTATCTGACTCATCTTTTTATTAAAACACATATAACACTTTTTCTGAAAAAAATTTTCAATTTAGGGCTTTTCAATTTTGAGACTTCTCAGAGTTACTGAGAACAATTCTTAATATAAATAAAATATAAGTAGAAAAGATGTCTTGATTACGATGGTGATAGCTCATCCGGACTGAAGGCTTTGTATGTGCCAGACTCTGTGTTTTATATGAATTAAATTATTTAAGCCTTTTAGGGACCCAATCAGACATGTTATCATCTCATTATGATAAATGAAGAAACTGATGTAAAAAGAGACTAAGCTGTTCAATGTGGCAGAACTAATAGGTATAAAAATTGAAACTGCCCTTCCAGATTGATGAAGGAGTACAAGGTGAAGCCTAGGGTAAGGGCCTCGAAACTCCAAGAAAGAACAGGTTTAGGGAAAATGACGATAATAATCAAATTCTGTGAAGGATCAGGCCTAGTTACAGTAATGATAATAACCAGCCACTGTCTCCTTGTTTGTTTGATAATATCTAGTTCTTTCCTCTTATTTGCTTCTCTGTAATTAATATTCTAGAGGGCATAGTTGGTAGTGGTAAAGATTCTTAACTTTTCTCTGTAGATAGCATCACCTGTTCTTAAGCCAGAAATAGTCTTGAGATATCTTCCAGGTCCTAGATTCCAGTGGATTGAATGACCCAACCAGACCAAGGTACTAACTCAGCTGGTCTTGGACGCCGCACTCAAAGAGCTGCATTTCAGTGAATTGGCCGACCTGCTCAGGCAGGGCCATGCCAAAGGACTCATAGTTTTGCCCCAAACACAGACAATTAGCAGACTCTGATTGCCTAATCCTCTGCCCACCAATCTGTCTTTAGTAATCCTATCTCCAAAATTATCAGAGAGGCAGATTTGAGAAATTCTTCCTGCCTGTGCATTTAGTGCTATGCAGCCTAAACACTTTCTGTGCTGTAAATTCTGCTGTCTATATGGACTGGCTTCCTCGTGGATGCTGGGCAGATGAACTTGGTTGGACAGTAACAAAATTGTGATTTGAACCCAGACAGTTTACCTCCACTTTCGGTCTGGCTCCATTATTGGGTACTCACAGACAAAACACTTAGCATGCATTATCTCAAATACTCAGTAAGTGTACAAAGTATAAATAGCATTCTTATCTTTGGAAAAGAATCTTAGATTGTTCTGGCAACATAGAAATTATGGCAAACAGAATCTTAATCACAACATAAGTATTTTGAGTGACTACAATAATAACATTATGTGCAATTCAGAAAAATGCAAAAAGTCACAATTAACGAAGGCTAAAATACAACAATGTATAAATAGCAGTATGAAATTTTTTCATTATTTTCTTTTTAATACGTATTATTTCCCCCAAACAACAATGCAAATCGTGATATTTATTGTTTCAATTAATATTACCTTAGTATGAGACAGTGTTAGTTACTGAATTTATTATTCCTTTTTATACCTTTGGTAAAAAGTACTATGAAAGTTATTTGTGATGTGCAAAATAAAAGATCTTTAAATAATGGCAAATGTTAATATGCTGAAGAGAATCTGGTGGGGTACACCAACATGGGAAATTTCTTATTTGCTGTCATCTTCACTCCATATATTTTTACTTTGTGCTTTTTTCTCTAAGTCTATAATAGGTACATGATTAATGTTAAGGAAAAATGCTTTATAGGGACTAATCTCATTGATAATTCGTGCTTAGATGATATATCTTATCAATGCAAGGCTTAGGGTTAAAGTACATAATGACCCTTCAAAAATACCAAGTATTTATTCCTAGAATTTATAAATTTTGCCTTGTTGGGATAAACAGTTTTTGCCAATATAAGCTAAGAATTTTGAGATGAGAAGAGTACCCTGAATTATCTGGAAAAAGGAAGTTTGAAAATGGAGGAAGAAATTAGGGTGATGTGGTCTGAAGCCTAAGATCGCCAAAACCACCAAAAGCTGGAAGACAGGGAGTTTTTCCTAAAGCCAAAGTAGAAAATATGGTTCCTACCAGCACCTGGAGTTTGGATTGGTAGCCTCTGGAACTGTGAGCAAATAAATTCCTGTTATCTTAAGCTACCAACTTTGTGATGATTTGTTACAATGGCCTAAGGAAACTAATTCTGTGGTTTAGCTATCACATAAATGATCAATGGGAATAATAGAAAGAAGGAGGGGCAGAGGGAAACAAAAATGAATAATACGACTGATATTCAATTGCAACTTTCACTATTTCTATTTTGAATTACGGCTCAAAACAATAGGTGAAAACTCTCCATACAATCTCATAAGAAGTGCTTCTCACCTCAAGGTCCTTGCAGAGGATGGGGTGGGTTCTGTAGGATTCTGACACAGAATCAGCCCAGAACTTTATTAAGAGTATGGTGGAAGAACTAGGATGTACATTTATTGCAAAGAATAGGTGTGGATGGATGGGGGTGGGAATAATAGGAATCATATTTTTCTTTTAATACCAGCATACCTCACTGTTTCACATACAATTGAAGTGATGGTAAGCAGGGGAGATAAACCCATCAGCTGGCTAGCAATGGTCCAAAGCAGCGGCCACCAGAGAAAGGGGATTCTTATTACACTGAAGTTACATAGGAGGCCTTCCTGCTATTTGCTCATGTACAGATGTACAGGAGACTGTCAAGTACTACTGTGGTGGAGGGGACTGACTTGAAAGAATCCGACTAGAACTCTATCTGCTCTTCCTGTCTATTCCTTCATAGTATTGAGGCTAAAGTTAAGGAGTCGCCATAAACTAGCTACTTTCTCTGTGTTTCTTCCTCTCCACCCACCTCTTCTTCATCTATTGCTTTCACTTTCTTTTCCTTTCTCCCTTCCCATCACTTTCATGTTATACAGAGAAAAAACAAATTTTTCTTTTTAGAGACACACTCTCACTTTATTGCCCACGGTAGAGTTCTCTGGGTCACACAGCTTACAGTAACCTCCAGCTTTTGGGCTTTGGCGATTCTCTTGCCTCAGCCTCCAGAGCAGCTAGGATGACAGGTGCCGACCACAATGCCCCGCTATTGTTTGTTGCCGTTTGGCAGGGGGTGGGCTTGAACCCACCACCCTCCGTATATGGGGCTGGGGCCCTATTCACTGAGCCTCAGGTGCCGCCTGAAAAAATTGTTGGCAAATGACCAAGATGTCCTTAACATTCCTGTCAGCTTGATGAAACTTGAGATGGGAGTCTTACATTTAGACCATGACCTCCCTTTTCCTAGAGTATTTTTTTAGAAAACTTTTAATTGGATTCTTTGAGATGAAAATCTTCAGAGAAGCTCCTGGTAGTTTCACAACCCACAACAGTCTTTTTCATGAACATCGAAGCCATTCCTTAAAATGACATCATTAAGGCAGATTGCACTCCTGTCTCTCAGTTCAGGGGAAAAATTAAGGGGGCAGGTGCCTAATTTGGTGTAATTTGGTGTACCTTCCACCATAAAGATAAGAGAAAGTTTATTTCTCCTTTGGGTAAGGCCAATTAACAAAAACAGATCACCTAAGAACCTCTGACAGACCTTTGTTTTAGGGGAATTGGGAAGTGCAGACTCCAGTCTTGTCTTCTCCTCTATGATGATAGCCTTGAATAAAATAGTCCTCCCCTTTTTAACATTGTATGGTACAACATTTGTCTTGACACAACAGAGAAAGAAGCCCAAATAGTTGATTTTTTCTCTATTTAATGAATAAAATCCTTTGATAATGACTAAGAAAGAAAATGGAAGGTGAGGGTAACATTCATAATTTTTAAATTATACAGAGCACAAATACTGTCAACTTTTCATGTCCCACTTAGGGTTTTACTCATATATTGGCTTTTTAAATGATTTGACTTTTTAGTAGAAGCACTATTTTAATCTATATACTTCAAATATTTCAAACCCAGGGTACATGCACAATTTACTAAATGTAGAATATAAATGTCTTAACACAATAACTAAGAAAATGCCGTGAGGGTTATGTTAACCAGTTTGATAAAAATATTCAACTTGTATATAAAACCAGCACATTGTAACCTATGATTGCATTAATGTACATAGCTATGATTTAATAAAAAAAAAATTTCAAACCCAGAGCAACCACATGGAAATTCTGGTTAACTATTTAACAGTAACCACACTTTGCAGGTCTCAAGGGCAGACCTGCTTAGTAAAGTGCAGTAGCAGATTTTAAAATACATGGAGATGACTTCATAACCTCAAGATATGAGAAAATGTAAAATACCGTATATACTCGAGTATAAGCCAACCCAAGTATAAGCCGACCCCCTTAATTTTACCCTAAAAACTGGGAAAACTGAGTGACTCGAGTATAAGCCGAGGTGGAAAATGCAGCAGCCACTGGTAAATTTCAAAAATAAAAATGTATACCCAAAACAATTACAATAATTGAAGAATCAGTAGGTTAAGTGCTTTTCAATATTTATTGCTAAAGAAAAACTATAAACTAGCAACAACAACTTTAAAACTTTAAATAAAGTGCAGAAAACCATAGCTTAACAGGTAATCAAGCTGTGGGTTATATAGTTATGTATTAAATAGTTCAGTGGA
>CAUYPK010013187.1:0-24673 GCA_963574355.1 Loris lydekkerianus | reverse complement strand
GACTACGCGCTCGGAGATCGCTCCTCAGAGGTCCCTCCTCAGAAGCAGCATAACAAAATCCAAACTTGGCAAAGAGCCACAGTATACAAAATAATGATAAGAGGCAAAGAGCTGAAATTCATTTTGGCCAGGAGCCGCATGTGGCTCTAGCCACGTGTTCGCCACCCCTGCGATAGGTTCTAAGCCAGGAACCTGAAACTTGTATTTTGACTAGTCTAATATATCATAATACTTGAATTTAATGAAAGTCAGCTATCAGTTTTGAGTTACTTTGTCTTTAACTCATAAGAGTGTAAATGGTCTTCAAGGTAATTTTTAATCTATATGTAAATTAGTTATTTCCATAACAGCCTTATATGAATTTTAGTGTGTGCAGAGAAGGATCAGATACAAGTAATATTTTGAAAATATTGTCAGTAAAGAGGTTGTAGAGGTAATACATGACTTTTGATGAGTTTGAACATATATTAAGACACTTTCAATGAAGTTATTGTCATTGAAAATTTTGGGGGCTGACAATGCATGAAGTAATATGTGAACAGAAAATGAAGAGATTTTATTGTAGGCGTTAAACTATGTTAAAGGTCATAGTTTTCCATAGAGGGGTTCCATTTGGCAGATCTACAAATATCAAAAGTATCTTTACTGAATTCATTTTCTTCTTAGATAATAAAGTAACAAATTTAAGGTAATCAAAATTCTCATTTTTTGATACAAAATATTATGCTTTATCTACTATTTAAATCTAGTTTTATCAGCGTAGTGCAGTGGCTCATGCCTATAATCCTAGCACTCTGGGAGGCCAAGGCAGGTGGATTATTTGATCACAAGTTCAAGACCAGCCTGAGCAAAAATTGAGGCAAGAGGATAACTTGAGCCCAAAAGTGTGAAGTTTCTGTGAGCTATGACACCACAGTAGAGGTGGCGACAAAGTGAGACTCTGTCTCAAAAAAAAAATCTAGGTTCATAAGTAAACAAGTAAATATGCTGCATATTTCTAACTAGAGTATGACATGCTAAAAAAATCATAAAGCTCTAATTTTCCTAATTTTAGTCAGAACAAAAACTATATTAAAATTATTTTGTTTTCGAGGAACAGTGTAGCATGAGGAAATATTTTGAAGTTTCTTAATAAAAATCACAGGTATTCAAAATTCGTTGGAAAGTTCAGTGAGATTGGTCTCTAATAACAGTTGTCAATCACAAGGACAGAACAGAAAGCATGGGAAAATACAGAATGGGTTATTTTGGTTACTACTTCCCATTCTCTAATAGTTTAGTTATCTTGGGGTTGACAGCTATTCCAAAATTAAGTGGTAAATTCTAAATAGACCTAGGACACACTACATGGGCTCTTCTAGTTACAACTAATTTTTAACTCAATATGCTGTAAATCTATTTTCAGAAGGAAATACATTTGTTAATTATTTGAATCATTGTCACAATAATTTATCTAAAATACAGATTATTATCATTAAGAGCAATGTTAAATACCCTGAGTGATAAAGAACTTTTATACGTATCAAGTTATCATTTTGATTATCCAGATATATTAAACACATTATTCCTTTAAATATCAACTCAAAGAATTAAAAAAAAGTCTGGCTTTATTTGTATAACCACCTGGAGTTTAACTACTGTGCTGGATGATTCTTACTAAGAAGCGACTCTCATGCAATTGTGTTCTTGCTGGGAAATGATTTTATTGCATAAGAAAATGAATGAGCAGAGACCAGCGAGCTGTGTCTGCTGATAGACTATAATTTGCAGACTGTGATGTCAAAGCAGATTTGATATTTGTGACAATGGTTGGTGATTGCACCATTCGACATTCTGTGGCAGCAATGAACCATGTCGTGCATCATCCCATCCTATCCCATCATGTAGATTTGGGTCTATAATCACATATATGTACATACAGGCATAAGGTCACAACTGCCTGTACGAAAAGCAATGTAATCCCTGGCACAAAGTAAGAAAGTAATATCCATTATTATTAAATTTGTCCCCATTGTTTTTCAATGACATTTAAAAATAGTAAGACAGATGTGTTTTCTGCTAATTTGTACAATACTTTAAAGAACTCTGTGTCTTTCAGGGCTTAAAACAGTTTTGTGTAAACTAAGTTTGTTTGGTTACCTTCTGAACAGACAGGTACTTCTGCACAGGGTCCTCACACTTACAATTTTTGGACAATAGCCTAATGGTTTTGGTAGCCATATTCTTTTATGGAGTATACATGCACCAGGTCCCCTAGGAAACACTAGTGCTGGTATCATGGCCCTCATGAAGTTTGCCCTCTGGTGGCATGTTGTTATGTTATTGGCAAAGAGACTGCAGATATTGTTAAGGTAGGATCTTTTTTTTTTTTTTAATTGTTTATTGTATTTATTTATTTATTTATTTAAATTTATTAAATCATAGCTGCATACATTGATATGATTATGGGGCATCATACACTAGCTTCACAGACCATTTGACACATTTTCATCACAATAGCTAACATAGCCTTCCTGGCATTTTCCCAGTTACCGTGCCAAGACATTTAAGGAGGTAGTGACACAGGCTACTACGGCTACAGCAAGCATAAACCTTGGAAACCTTGCTAAGTGAAAGAAGCTGGTCCCAAAGGCAACACATGGTCTGATTCCATTTGGATGAAATATGGAGAAAGGGCAAATCTACAGAGATAAAAAGCAGAGAGGTGGCCGTCAGGGCTAGAAAGAGGCTGAATGGGCGAGACTGCTAATGGGCACAGGATTCCTTTTGGGGGAGGGGAACAAAATGTTCTAAAGTTAGACTTTGGTAATAGTTGCACAATACTAAATAACCCCAAGCAGCACACTTTAATGGGTAAATTGTGTAGTGTATAAATTATGTCTCAATAAAACTCTTCAACAAGAAGAAAAAGAAAAGCAAAAAAAAAAAAGAAAAAAAAAGAAGCCCATCTAAATAGCCATTGTAACTTTATCAAGACAACAAGCTTCTGAGTTCTCATTTTCAGGTCAATTAGTTTTGGGCCCTTTGAAAAACTGATAAAAGTAAGTGATTCTGTCCCAAATTACTTTTGGAGGCTATTTTTGGACCCCGATTAAGAATTGTTTTTTCAGGACTTTGTTCATTCTAGCAGGTCCAGGGAATTCTGTTCTGGAATATTATTGTAGGGAGAATAAGATAAATTATAAAGGCATCCATTATTCATTCATTGATGGCATGCCAAAGACAAAAATAGCTACTATTTTCGGAGCACACAGTATGTGTTGGACACACCTGCTTTATGTGTGTTACTTTTTTTTTTTTTTTTAAATGCTCTGAACAATTCCTGCAAGTTGTTGGTATTATCCTCATCTGAAGGTTATGCAAATGAAATTTCAAAGACAATAAATATGAAGCTTGTTTACAGTCACACAGTCTTCAGTTGAATGTAAGACAGAACTAAAATGTGCAGATTAATAGAGGATTATTTTATTCTCATAGCAACAAGTCTTAGGAAGGTGAATTCTGGCTTTGGGCAAGAGCTTTGCTACATTGAGGCTCTGGATTGGCCTGCCAGGTATGCTTTTGACTTTCCTCTAATGCTTGAAAAATGTCAGTCTCAGCCCCAAACAAAGCTGCTTACCAAATCAGAGAAAAGGGAACTTTCTTTAGGGACTAGAATAATTTCTGTCATATTTTTCTTACATCTCATATATAAGTTGGTCACCTGTCTACCCCCAAGCTGGAAGGGAATTTAGAAAGTTAATATTCATCTTATTTATTGAGTCTAAACCAGCAGTGATTTTTATGGCCCAGAGAACATTTGGTGATGTCTGGAGATATTTTTGTTTGTCACTACTCTGAGGATGGTGATGCCACTGTCATCTAGCCAATCAAGGACAGGGATGCTGGTAAACATCCTACAATGCTCAGGCAGTTTCCCACCCCAATTCCATAACAAAGACTATCCCCCCCCAAAATCAAAATTCCCAGGTTTAAGAAGCTTGTTCTATAATGAAGAGTGTGCAAGAGAAAAGCTCTTGGGAATGATTATTTTTTAGGTTAACTGTGACTGTCACATGTAATATGCCAATAAAAATTCTAATAATGTGATAATGCTTTCATGGAGCAGAAAACATTTAAATTTGCTTGAGAAATATCAGATAAGATTTCACAATATTATGTGTTATGATTTTTTATTTTGTTTTCCAACGTCTCACTTGAATAATCAATCTTTTCTCTAACAGGTTTTCTTGTTAGTTACTGCCTGTCTTCCTGAAAATTTCTTTAACATCTTCTAAAAAAGAAGTCTCCATTAAGACTAAGGGTTTACTGTCTAAGCAAAATTTTCCTAAGACAGATTGAAAATATTTTGTTATATAAGAACACAAATGGGGCTCACTGTATTTTTTGTTAAATTTAATTAACTTATATTAAATCAGAGAAATGCACACTGTGTATGCAGTCATATAGAGCTCTAATACTAAAACATGTATTTATTTAAAATATGCTTTGACTTGACATTACAAGTAAAACTTTGTTTCCATGTGTTTATGGAGAAGTCATTTTCCTAGGAAAGCTATATAACCTTGAATAAAATAAAAATAGAAAAATTAAACATCAGTAAACAGACCAGGTAATAAAATACTGTAAATGAAGGTGGCCACATGGGTGGAGACTTATTTTTTTAATCATGAATTTTAGAAAGGATGACCCATTTGTTAAGATGCTGTTTAGAATTAGTTACAGATAACAAAAACTAGTACCAATGTAGAAGACTAGTGATCTCCTGATACCATTATGTTACTAGAAAGAAAGATGCTGGGCAGACAATAATGATTTTTTAAAATTTAAATTTAAATTATATATTACTGAGATGTTTCTGATTCCCTTGGATTTTTATCACTGACTCTAAATATCCCAGTAACAACATTAAAATATAATTTTTGATTTCCTTTTTTCAGCTCAGCTACTTTAAGTAACCTCTGGCTTTTGGCCACATGGAGACAAGGCTGTGCTTAGGGAAAGCTGGAATGTATGAGTCCCTGAGGTAGCGGTTGAGTGTGTTGGATGGACTCATACCATATACGATCATTTTGTTGATTTCCTGATTGTGATTTATTTGTACTTTTATTTAGGGATTTCAAGAGACTAGTCTCTCTTTTTTTGGACAATCATAAAAATCAAACAAAGGAATAAGGAAACATTCTGAAGGTAAAACGCATTGTAGAGTTACAAACCCAATCTTCTGACAGTATCAGCCTCACATGCAAAACTTTTACCTCCCTGTGTAAATGATCTCTTCCTGCTTTATTCTTTGTGTCAAGGTGTTTCCATTGTAGCACAGCTGTCCCTCCGTAGCTGCAGGTTCTGCATCCATGGTTACAGAGAGCAGAGCAAGGAATGGGGGTGTCCTGGAACCAATACCCTGCCAATGTTTTCCGAGTGCTACATTGCCACAGGTGCATCTGTTAGAATTCATTTAATTTTTACAACAACCCTAGGAGATAGGCAGCGTTTTTCATCCCAGATTACAGATGAAGTAACAGAAGCAGGAAAAGGAAAAAGGAATGACCCAACCTTATTTTAGCTGGTAGGGTTGGGATTTGAAACAGGGTGAAGTCTGGGGCTAGATCTTGTTTTCTTAAAATCTGTGCTATCAAAATTAAACATATGTGAAGTTTTCTTCAACTTTCTCCTCTTCCTCATCCTCTTGTAGCTGGTCAATTAACAAATGCTGTTATTTTGACTTTATAAAAGTCATACCCTGCCTCCTCCTTCTATTACCTTATACTTGTTTCCATCACCTCTCACTTACTTATTGTGGTAGTTTCAAGGTGTTTCCTTCTTTCCATCTCCTACTCTGTCAAATCCATCATGCTCGTTCCTGTGCATCCCTAAGTATAGCTCAAATCATGCCCCAATTACCTGCAGTGCTCGATAGCTCTCTCCCAACCTCCAAGTGAAGCTCTGTATCCTAAGCCAGACTAGTCCTGGTCCCAAATACTTGTCCCAAATGATCTTGCCAACCTTCTATGTTTTACTATCCTTGGGGTTTCTGAAAGATATTACTCCAAACTCTTGGAAATGCTTTTTCACTGCCGATAATGTTCTTCTACTTATGTTATTTCTTCAGTATATATCTTTGTCTTTCTAAATTTTATACAGTAGTAGGAAGACAAAAGGTGCTTAAAAGAAGGGAATGGTGGTTACCAAAGGTGGGGATGGGGACAGGCAATGGAAAGATTGGCAGAGGGCACAAAGTCTCAGTTAGATGGGGGAATAAGTTTTGGGGTTCTAGTCTACAGCATAGTGACTCTGTTTAACAATAATGTTCAGTATAGTTGAAAATCACTAAGAGGAGATTTTAAATGCTCTTGTCACAAAAATGAAAAGTCCATAAGCGAATGAATATGTTAATTAGTTTAATTTGGTCCTTCCACAACATATACATATATCAAAACATAATCTTGACACATGGTGGTACTTTTTCATTTTTCATTGAAAAAAGGTAAAAAGGCACTCAAAACAGATTTTCTTGTTGAAGAAAATGAGCTCAAAATGTAGTTCAAGTGCAGCTCAAATGCCCTTTCTTCATGAAGTGTCTCCTCCACCTGCCTCTATGAACTGCACACACACTCTCTCTCCTTTCTGGATTCCTGTGGAACTAAGGGCACTTGCTGCTTTCAAAAGATTGGTATTTCTTTCAGAAGGCAAGAGAGAAATAAAATAAGATTGGGTAGTAATCACTAGAATACCCTCCAATTATCCTTTATTATTTTAAGGAGTGGTGGTACAAAGATAAAAGCCCTGGAATGGTGGTCAGCTATCTTTGAGTCCTGCTTCTCCCACTGAGTTTCTTGAGCTTTGATTTTTTTAAGTAGTTAATAAAGTTAATAGTTAATATATCCAATGATAATTTTCACTATAAGCCCATTGTGAAGGCTAAAAGAGATGATTAAATAAAATATTTCATAAGTTGCAAAGTGCCTTACAGTGTTAAAAGGATGTTGGTATTCAGAATGTTATTACCGTTCGGGGAGATCTACTTAGATCACATGTCTCACACCTTTGATCTCATGTTATCTTCCCAGTAGCTTTGTATTATTACTTCTAGTTTACAAATGTCTCCTGTGCTCTAACAATCTAAATGACTAACAGTGTTCATAAGCCTAGGAAGTTAAAGCACTCACATGAGACACAGCCTTCCTTTTTTAAATCTTACATTCTTCATGCCACACATAGCAAAACCTTTACTTGCTGAACTTCGTAGCAAGGGAGCACAGAGGCCAAACGCATGATGTCTCAAACAGTCAGGGCCTGGCATCAAAGCCAGGATTTACCATTTACAAGCTGAGTGACCTTGTCTAAGCACTTCATCCCTCTGTGCCTCAATTTTCTCATTTGTGACATGGGTATAACAGTAATTTCCCACATGAGGTGGTTGCAAATATTAAGAGTTCATGGGTCTGGCTCTCCCTAGAAGCAGAGCGTGAGGAGGAGAGTTACATGGTTTCCCGGAGGAGGGATCTCAGAGAAAGATGAGAGAGGAGAAGGGGAAGCTCTGAAAACACAGGCTCTCAGGGGATTAGCAGTGTCCTGATCCCACTGACCATTGAAAGCCACAAAATTATGTCATGGCGTTGTCCTGCTTTAGGTAAGGGGCAACCCTTGGTATACCCTTGTATCCGTCAGCTGTCAGCTACAGCTTTTCCCCTTTGAGCAGCGGTGCATAAACTCCCAGGCTGGTTGGCACTCCTTTCCAGAGAGGGAAATGCTATTGGAAAGCAGGTGAGCCTAGAGTACTTTGCAGCCAACACGCACCACCCTGTTAAAGTAGATCTGGGCAACCCACCAACAGAATTTACTTCTACATACTAAGTGCTTAGAACAGTGTCTGGCTCTTTGTAAGCTGCCAATGCAAATTTAGCTTTCATTACATTATTTTGCCCCGTAAGAGCTCTCACACCGTTTCATATGTTTAGTTTTGGTTTTCTAACCAGAATGTAAGTTCCTTAAGGTCAGGGACCAGCTCTAATTTTGCCTACTGTGCAGGTCACCTGCAGCCGTAAATCGATGCATTGTGATGGCTGCTTAGCAGCTCTGATTTCCGTCTGCTGCTGAGGGTAGGACCTCTGCCTACATTCTTTTTTTCTTACTCAAATGCTGGCTTTTCATTACATAATGTGATAATAAATTAGACTCACTTCTATTTTGAGGAGAAATCGCTCCTTACAGAGTTATGGGTGAAAGAATATAATTGTATTTTTATCTATACCAGACACATTTTATAACTTCGTGCTCAATACAATTCCCCAAAATTTGTTATTTTATTTGTGAACCGAGTTTGTCAATATTTAAAGTGAAAGTTATTAGACGAGTCAGATATACTCTTATTTTCGCCAGTGCAGACTTGTGCTGGAATAATTACTTTTTAATATATAAAGCAATTCAATTGATCAGTATATTGATCCCATTCTCATTTTTGATCATTGTCCCATTGATTTAAACATTATCACTGACTTACCAAGCAGGATGGAATTTGAGGTGTCTGGTGCATTCATCTTTGTTAAAAGATAAATGCATGAGACAGGCTTAAAAGCTTTTTAAAGTGCAAGATGCTGGAACTGCATTTTCCATCTGCATTCTCTCCTGCTGTTTTATGGAATTTATTGAAAATGTGCCTCGTAGAGGTCAGATCATTTCTTTCTTCAAGTGGAAAAAAAGATATAAGTAATATATTAAAAGGCCTCCAGGATAATATGAAGAAATTAGAACAACCTTATTTTATATTCAGACACCCGTCCGCTTAAACATTATGACTCATCAAAAATAAGAATATAATTCATCTTACTGCATCTAGCCAACTGCACACTTCTCCATTTTTAGGTTTTATTTGAACCAATCACATAGGATACTTTTTTTTCTCTAAAATTTTCTGTTTTCCCCATCCTTTCCCATCAGTTAAACTTTCTTTAAAAGGGAAAGATTGAATTAAAAAGTCATAAGAAACTCTTATATCATAGTCCCATATACTTTGAAATCTATGAATTGATTAAAGTGTTTCTCAATTATTTCATTCCTAAATAACATACCCTCCATTGGCAAAACATTTTCTATACAGAATATACACAATATATATCATTTGTACAATGTGTTCCAATAAGTACAACTTAGAAATAATTAGTATCTAAATCAATGTTTTTGCATTAGAAAAAGTGACAGCATTTTTTTAATAAGAGACTAGCTAGTCTAAATTATTTATTACTCTAATTTTTTAATCTATGGACCTGCTATAACAGATATGTTTATGAATAAGATAATGAACATATTAAATTTATTCAGAGATGAATGCTGCTCTTTATTTGTGCTTTTAATCTGTAGAGAAGTTCTTAATTATTTCTGGTCACAGTTTGATGAAAATATTTCCACCTTTTGTTGATTGCCTATCTTACAGTTTGAAGTACTTCAGTAAGTCTTCCCTAAACAGAAACAGTTGGCATTCATCTATGCAGGGGAAGTCCCCTTTCATTTACTCTAATTAATTGTTAATAGATTGTTCTTTCTCAGTTATTAAAAAGTAATGGTAATGATTCAAGAGCCACTTGGGAAAGAAACCTATCTTTAAGCATTAAAAAATGAGCCAAGCTCGAAAAGTCCTCAGCCCAAATAGAAGTAGCAGAACTCCTCAGTGGGCAGTGGAATTTTGCTGGGCTTTTCTAAGCTGGGGAGTTTTAGAAATCAGTGCTTGAGGATGAGCCACCAGTTGAAGGGGGGAAAACTGAGAGATGAGTTTCTTGGAGAATACACTGAGATGGGTGCAACAGAAAATTAAAATGCAGCTCTTTATCTCTTGGAGAAGGCCCTAAAACTGAGAACACAGGTGCTAAGTGCCAGCATGTACACTTGTTGGCAGCAGTTATCAAGTAGCTACCCCAGACCTGCCTTAGGAAGCTCATCACCTCTCTCAGGAACACAGAAAGCAGGGCAGGGGACTAATCAGGAGGGCAATGGAGCTAAGACTCAAGATTGCTTTGGAGAGCATTGCTGGGACGCAGGGACTCTTCCTTCAATGGTCCTTCCCATGTGCCCTAAACTCAAGGCGAAGAGCTTCAAACTTGGGAAGAGCTTGATATTTATTGTCTGGAATTTGAGGGACACAGAGGTATATTTTTATACATGTCTCACATGGGAAGAAGTGAGAGGTTGTGCCTATTGACTTAATGATAACACAGTTTTTGAGGAGGCAGTGAGAAGAGGAAAGAAGAGAAAAAAGAGGAGGCACAGAGAGACAGAGATAAAGATAGAAACTGGAGAAATACAGAGGCAAAAAGACAGAGATTGAGTCAGGTGGTTCTGGGAGTGGGCTCCCTATCCATGCCTGAAACAGTGGTGCGAGGAAAGGATGCGGGAGTGTCCCTGAGCTGAGCAGACATGTGGGAGGGCACTGGCCTGAGAGTGTCTGAGGTCAGGGAGGGGAGGAGAAAGGGACCAAGTGACCAAGCAGAGTGAGGTCCAAGGACTGAAGGAAAAAGATGTCCTCCTGAGATAGCTATTTATTCCAAAAGACTACACTACAGCTGAAAAATTCACAGATGCTCACCAGGAATGGGTAAGGGGGGAAGGGAGGCAACTCAGAATATTCCTTTCTAAGCCAGAGTGCTCAAACCTCAGACCACCACACTGCCAGCTCCCAATTCCTTCTCCCTTGGGCCTAGAACCTGAGGCTCAGCAGCAGCTTCTGGGTTGGGAGAGAAGCAGCCAGACTGAAGAGCAGTGAGACTTAGCCCTCCTCCTCTCCACCTCCACCCACTTTTATTGGCTTGAAGTGCCTGAGAGCAGCTCCAAATTGGGTAAGAGCTTGAAGTTCTGATGATAACACTGAATGGCAGTTATTATTCTCAAAATGAAGGGTCTTTGTGAACCAAAGTGACTAAAAACCTGTTTAACCAGACAGATTTCACTGAGGGGCATAGATAGGATCATTCCACAGATCATTCCTCAGGATGAAGACGCAGTGGGAAAAGAGAGTCAAGCAACCTTGTAAGATACCCCATGGAGTCCACTTCATTCAATAAAATGATTAGAGAAGTGGGAATCATGTAAATTTGAAGCCAGGGTCAGGATAGTAGAAATGAAAAAGTGAAAATGGACAAGAAAATATGATGATCAACAGCAGATGACTTGTGATCAGTGCTTGACACATTCGGGGAAAGTATATCACTGAGGTTTGTAACAACCCTGTAATGTAGCAATCATTATCCCCATTTTGAGGACAAGAAAATCAAAAACACAAAAATAACCTGCCTGCAGCTGAACAATTGACCTTTCTTTGTTTTGTTTTGTTTTGAATCTAGTCTATGCTGCTGGCTGCTCTATGAGACTACTTCTTGCTTTAGAGTATGAACCAACAGTACTTGGTGAAAGAACAGTTGTTAGGCTGCATAATATTCCATGGTGTACATATACCACAATTTAATAATCCATTCATGGATCGATGGGCATTTGGGCTTTTTCCATGACTTAGCAATTATGAATAGGGTTGCAATAAACATTCTGGTACAAATATCTTTGTTATGATGTGATTTTTGGTCTTCTGGGTATATATATATGCCCAGTAGAGGAATTATAGAATTGAATGGCAGATCTATTTTCAGATCTCTAAGTGTTCTCCATATTACATTCATTTTAATATATTTTTGGAATACCTGTTGAGTACCTCTCATTCAAAAATCTGAAATGCTCTAATGAGAATTTCCTTTGAGTGTCAGGTTGGCACTCAAAAAGTTTTAAATTCTGGAGCAGTTCAGGTTTTGAATTTCAGATTTTCTGTTAGGCATGCTCAAACTATGGGCACCCTATCTAAAATGTTCACATTAAATCTATCAAGCTTTGAAGTCTAAAAAACCAAATGACATCATGAGGGTTCAATCAGAAAAATCCAGAATGTGAAATAGTCTAGAGAAGAATTAGCCCAATTTCTTCACCAAATTCATGTCTTAGGAAACATGGGTATTATTTGGGTAGTAAATGAACTAAAAATTAACTGAAATGAAAAGTGAAGATGATTAGCTGGAAAAATCTGGGAATAGTATTCTGTGCAGTATGATCTCATTGTGGCAAAAAACATGTTTATCACATACGTATATGAAAAGAATGATATACACTAAAATGTAAACAGTAGTAATCATCAAGAAGCGAGGATGTGGTGTTTTAATTTTCTTTTTATAAGTTTGTTTGATGATATCATCTATTTGTTTGTAATAAACATTAAAAAATATAAAGTTGGAATATAAAACTGATATTAATTTCATCTCCATATTTTTTCGCTAAGGATATCAATTCTTAGCCAATTTTTAAAATTTAGCTTCACTTACAAAAGTGAAGTTTATTTACCACTGACCCTGGTTTGCCCTCTGTATTTATCCAAGAGCTTTTCTATGCGCATTTAGGAAGGTGGAGTATTTTTTATAAATATATTTTGTTGGAAAAAAATAAGAAGGAATTAAACAAAAAGTTTAGCACAATATCTTTGCTTGAATAAAAAAGACTGTCGAGAGGTTGCTGTGAGCTATGATGCCATGGCATTCCATCCAGGGAGAGAGAGTGAGACTTTGTCTCAAAATAAGTAAATAAATAAATAAATAAATGCATTAAAGTGTTTTAAATTCTTAGTACTAAATTCAACTTGTGTTGCATGTTTATAAATCAGAAGATTTCTGTCTATACCTCTTGACATATATCTTATCTACATGATTTAGTGTTATTTTTAACATTTTTCCTGCCTATGAAGATAATATGTTCATTAAGGAACCATCATAATATAGAAAAACAGAAAATTTTATCCAGTCCCAAAGCCCAGAAATGAATTTCTATTTATTCAATGTATTTGTGTTGCTTTTAAAAATACATTATTAAAAATATTGTAATGATAACATTATCTAGAGGAATATATTTATGTATTTAATTACCTATTTATTTTTGAGACAGGGTTTTGCTCTGTCATCCAGATCAGACTGGCATTATCATAGTTCACTGCAACCTCCACCTCCTGGGCTCCAGCAACCTTCCTGCCTCAGCCTCCCTATTAGCTAGGACTATAGATCCATACCACCACACGTGGCTGATATGTTTTATTTTTGTAGAAAGGGGTCTTGCTATGTTATCCAGGCTAGTTTCAAACTCCTGAGCTCAAGCACTTCTCCAAGCTTGGCCTCCCAGAGTACTGGGACAACAGAGATGAGCCACCATTTTTGGCAAAAATAATATTTTTAATACTTAGTGATTCCTCACAGAAAAGTTTAAAATGTACTTCTACTTAAATTTTTGATGCTATTTCAGAGACATCATATATTATAATGCAATTACATTATGATAAAATTATGAGGAAAAAGTGTAATAGATACATGAGTTTAAGGAGAAAAAAGTTTTGTGAAATTTCTGTTAATATCATTTTCTGTATCGAGTTGTATGATTTTTTTATTTCACTGGTATAAAAAGAGTGTAACATAATTTTACTCTAAAATGTCAATTTTAAAATATATTGGGAAACATTAATTTTATTATATAAATAAAAAAATTATTATATAAATAAAAAATATTATATAAATAAAAAAGGAGGCCAAATAAGAATATGTTACATTGTTTTACAAATGATTTTAGCAAAATTAGAAAAATGTTGAAGTGCACTACATATAATCCCATAAAGAAAATGAAGCTTCAAGCTCTATAAGAGCAGTGACTGTGTATAATAATTCTGATGGCTTGTTGCTCACATCCCCTGAGCTGACATCCATGCCTACCTCAGTCTTGCTAAATAATTTCAGTAGTTGCCGCAATGGGGCTCAGGTTGCTGAAAACCATCTGAGTTTGATCTTGTACATGATTGAGTTATACACAGTATCAGTCAGACCTGTAGCTTCCAAAAACTCCCTAAGAATGACAGGAGATCATAAAAGAATGAGAACTCAGGAAAATTGGAGAACTCTAACTTACAATTCTGAACCACCAAACCTGCTAAAGCAGTCCCTCTGCTTTATTAACATGGCATCTCTTGCCTGATTTCCTCACACCCTAACCCATACCCACCTATATTTTCAGATCATAACTAAAGTTGTAGCTCAACGAGCCCCTGAAGGTCATTACAAAATTAAACTCAAGAAGAAAAAAATTGGCTGGGTGCTGTGCCTCATGCCTGTAATCCTAGCACTCTGGGAGGCTGAGAGGGGCAGATTGCTTGAGCTCAGGACTTCGAGACCAGCCTGAGCAAGAGTGAGACCCCACCTCTATTAAAAATAGAAAAATTAGCTGGGCATTGTGGCAGGCATCTGTAGTCCTAGCTTCTTGGGAGGCTGAGGCAAGAGGATCACTTGAACCCAGTAGTTTGAGGTTGCTGGGAGGTATGACACCACAGCACTCTACCTAGGATGATGAAGTGAGGCTCTGTCTGAAAAATAAATAAATCAATTAATTAATTAAATTAAAAATTAAAAAGAAAGAAAGAAAAAGAAAAAAATCACATTCAGAGGGCTTATGTAGCTGAATGTTGGTGCAGGTTACACAGATGTATGTACTTGTCAAAACTCACCAGTTATACGTTATAGTTCTGCACTTTAGCTCAAAGAAAATATTTAACACTACTCTTGGTATGTATATTGGACTTTTAGGGGGAAATAAACCAAACTTGCAGCTTACTTTGAAATGCACAAAAGAAAAGTATAATAACAGATTAAAGAGAGACAGAGGGTAGAGAAATAGCTATAAGATAAAACACATTATAAATGCTAATAGTAGCATCTAAGTAACAGGTACACATGTGGCCACTGTAAAATTCTTTTATTTCTTCATATTCAAGAGTTTTTATGTTACACTGCTAAAAATTTTAACGATTGCTAATTTTTATAGAAAAAATAAGAAATACTTATAGAAAAATTTCTCTGGGAGTGCTTATATAAAGAGGAAGGAAGCCGTTTTTTAAAATTATGTTAAACCCTATTTTAATCCATACATTGAGGATAATGGCCACTCACTCATTTCCAGACCTGGAATTCCTTATATGGAGTAGATTACTTACTCTTAAGAGAGGATACTATAATCATAATCACACAAAAAGAAAAATGTACTAGGAATCTAACATCTATCCTTTCTCAAGGAGACTGTGGGAAGATTATTGGGGTCTAATAATAAACAGTTTTGATTGTTTACCTCTTTCTGGAAGACCTGGTGGCAACCAGGTCTCTTCGTGTGGCTGTAGCACCTGTTTTTTTGTGCAGAGGTGAAAAGAAAATCAGTAGGTAGAATTCCACACTGAATCCTAAATTCATGAGTGAATTCATTATGGTAGAAGCGCAAAGCTGAAGACTTGAAGCTCTCCCCCATGTCAAAGAAATAAATCAAAAACAATAGTGAACCACTACCAGTCACAAAACTTGCAGAGGTGACGATGTGTCTCAGATTCTCAATTACCTACAGTGAACGGAGTACAAGGTAGAAGGTTGATGATGTAGAACAGTGATTTTCAAACGGTGTGCCACAGCACGTGGTGTACCCTGAGAGGATCTTAGGCGCGCCACAAATATGTTTAAAGATCATTATATTACTGTTTTCCTTTTTTTTAATTGTTGGGGACTCATTGAGGGTACAAGATGTGTCACACGCTGAGACCTCAAGGCCCCTTTAAGGTATTGTTTATTTAAGACCCCTTTAAATTATTAGTTTAAAGATTAATTTTCCAAAGCAATTCAAAGCACAGTTAAGTATATTCTTTTTTTAACTCCTTTTTTTAATCGACATAATTTAAGTGTGCCATGGAATTTTAACTACACTGTTCTTACAGGGTTTTATCCTCAGTGGATGGAAATATGTAAGGAATGGGGATAATGGAGATTCTGTTTCATTTAAGGGTAGGAATGTCTCATGATTACTCATCAGACACTTCTAAGTCCAAGAGATGAGAAACCAAATCTAATTGCTATTTTGATTTATGTTTACTTAATTATAAATGAAGTTCAGCATTTTCAGATATTTATTAGCCTAATATATTTTCCCATAGGATGATTATTCATATTTTCTATGTATGTTGTATATTAGATTATTTTTCTTCTATTACCAGCCTCTCCCACAGGGAAGTATATGCATGTAAGCGAGTTACTGGCTGTGAAATGTGAGAAGTGACACAGGCTAACTTCAGCCTTACCCACCAAGAAATCACACGTGGATTACCCTTTTTGCCTTTGCCTGTTTATCAGGTTCTGGTAGACTGCGCGGTGAATCTCAAAGCAACAAAAAGCCTAAATTGCTGATTGCTGCGTGCCAATTACAAACACTCATTTTGAATTCCATGTGAATAAGAAATAGTCTTTTCCTATCATTTTGCTTTAAGCCATTTCGCATTTTACCATTTGTTTATTACCGTAGTTGGACTCACCCTGGCTAAAAAATTTCTTCAGCATTAAATCTAGAAGATTAAATCTAAAACATCATAAACATATGGATAGCAACTCCACCAAAGAGATTCATTTCCTTCATCAATCTCTGGGCATGAGCAGGGTGCTAACTGTAGGCAGATTTTATTCTCAGTTTTTACATTCTCTCTCTTTCTGTCTGTCTCTCTCTGTATGCATGTATGTGTGTGTGTGTGTGTATATATATATATATACACACACACATATGCGTGTGTGTGAATATATATATGTATGTATGTATGTATGTATTTCAAGAGCTATGCCCAGTAATTGATTGGACACTTGCCTTAAACAGCATCTTTATGCCCATATGCCCATTCTGGATTTTCCTTTAGAGATACACAAACCCTGCAGAGAACCACATCAGTTACTGGCACAATGACTGAAGACATCAGAGTTAGCATTCATTGCCAGATTCCCCTGTGAAAAGTGTCTCTGGGTAAAAGTCACACAGGTTCATGTAGCAGAAAGTCCAATCTACTTTCCCTCGATGAGAGAGTAAAAATCAGATGAACCAATTTTTTTTTTATAAAGCAGAGACACATCATCCTGGAAAAAGAGCAGCCTAGCTGCTCTTCCTGCACAGTGAAAATGCACATTCCTAGAGAAGTGGATGCTCTTGTCAGGGGAGGTCCTCTCTCTCTGAGCACGTTCATACTTGGGAGTGGGGCAGAGCTGCTGTCCAGTCACATTGTGTTCCCGATGCCTCCTGAGACCTTCTAGGGATACTTGTAAGGATGCTTATCTCCTGTCAACTGCTGGATCTACAACCAGCAACCGTAACCTGCCCTGCAGGAATCTAAGTAAAGAAAGACACCCACTGAGAGAGATTAGAATCCTGGAAAAGAAAACACACAACCCATCCTGCCCCCTGCTTCTGCTTTCCTGTTATCTTTATCAAAAACAGTCTTTTGAAAACTGCTCTTGAGACACAGGACACCTTCTCTTCTGTCCTCACAGTTCCTTCCCTGCTTCGCTTGGGGCCAGAACACATCCCAGGGCCTTCTCTTATTTTCTCTGTATTCTCTGCAAGACAGCAGGTGCCTCAGGAGCATGGATTGAGCCATACTCATCTTCGCATGTTTGGCACCTATCTCATTGCCTAGCATGCACGAAAAACTCAGGAGTTGGAAACAATTTATTATTACACACTCAGAAAGAATCTACAGTGAATTTACAAGTGTGTGGTTAATCATATCAAATATTTTTATACAGGAGGTAAAGATAACCAAGAGAGTCACAGACTCAGAGGTGGGGAATCCTTATACATGGAGCATCTCTTGACATTTCTTTATGGGCTCAGAACTGATCATTTGGCTTGAAGTGAGGGGATAGTCATTTGACACTGGCATAAGGTAAAATCAAAAGAAGGAAATTTAGAAATAGTCATACAAAGGGGAGAAGGTGCAGTTGCATCTTCTCAAAAGCTGCTTAGAGGGAGGTGGTGACTAGGAGTAAATGAAGGCAGAAACTGGCTCACTGATTATGACTTCATAGTTAGAAGATCTTCACACATTGTAAGAACCATAACCACATAAGAGGCTCCGAAAAGGGCTGTGCCAGATTTTCTTAAAACCGTCCTAAAATGGACAGTGCAGACTAATAGGGCAGAATTTGACTGAATATTATATAAAGTGAATTTCTATCCACTTCCGAGAGGAATGATTTTGAGGAGATACTGAACTTCTGGTAACCACTCTTCTTCCAATCAATTGTTTAGACCAGTGGTTCTCAACCTTCCTAATGCCGTGGCCCTTTAATACGGTTCTTGTGGGTCACGAGCGACCGGTTGAGAACTGCTGGTTTAGACAAATGGCTCATCAAATTCCCGAGAGTTACTTCCCTCCAGTATGCTCTTCTCTGAAGATCTAAGAGAGTGAGTATTCTGGGGCCAGCAGTATTTTTGGGCCAGCAGTATTCTGGATTTGGAAGGGAACCTAGACCTTCATCCCAGCCAACATTTAATGAGCACCAGAAAAGACTCCGGAGACGCCACAAGCAAGTAGGCTGAGATATCAGCTTCCTCACCTGCTTACCTTAAGTCCCTTCCCTTAACCCTCTTTTTGTTCACTGCTTGGGCAGGAAAGCTTTGAAGGCAGTTCTGGCTTTCTGGGTGGACCCATTGCAGTTAATGAGCCTCTGTAGAAAATAATCTATGGACACACAGCGCCAGTGGCATAGTCGGCCAAGCACACAGAGGTTGGAAGAGTGCACAAAACCTTTGCCACGTGTTCATGTCATACAGATTCATAGAGGACTGAGTATTTGGGAGTGGGATCATCTGCTGTCCTCACCTTACTTCCTCACCATCTTATGGGACAGGTGCCTTGATCTAGAGTCATGTGTCTGCTCTGTGACCACGTGGCTACCATGTTCATAGTCAGTGACACAAATCTCTTCCCTAAAGACCTTGCCTGCCTGCCTTTCTCTTCCCCCTTGAGATCTCTAAGCCTTTTGTTCCTTTCCTTACGGGTTGTGCCTTCTAAGTTCATGTGGTTCCTCTCTTGATGTGTGGTGGGGACAGCAAAAAGGCAAGAGCCTCAAACATTTCTGTCCTGAATGACATCTTTATAATAGCTCCCGTATTTATGCTTAAAGTGTATCTGTCTCTTTCTCGGCTTGCATGTTTCATGGCTCAACAATCAGTACATCTGAAGTGTGAAAATGGGGGAAAAAAAAAAAAGAACAGGGGGAAGCATGACTGTTAAGATTAAGAATCTGGTAAGAATCTGGTAGTGGCAACCAGGAAGACAAAGGCCTTGAATAAATGAGTGAACTCTCTATCAATGGAAGTTATACAACAGGACAAAAGGACATAGATTCATCATACATCTAATAATGTGAGATCCTTCCTTCCATGTGAGGCATGTTTGAGCCTTCTGTAAGCCTCCTTCTGCTTGGGTTTGTACCTCCAAGATTTTGTCCTAGAAACTCTGAGTCAGAGGTCCTCCAACTTTTTAAACAGGGGGCAGTTCACTGTCCCTCAGACTGTTGGAGGGCCAGACTATAGTTTAAAAAAGAAAAACTATGAACAAATTTCTATGCACACTGCAAATTTCTTATTTTGAAGTAAAAAAACAAAACGGGAACAAATACAATCACACCGCCTCATGTGGCCCACAGGCTGTAGTTTGAGGACCCCTGCTTTCAGCCCATGAGATTGAAAAAAAAAAAAAAAAAAAAAAAGATAAGTTGGTAATTTGTTAGTCATTTATATTAATTCAATTAACCTAAGTAGGAAAGAGAAAAAAATTTTGCCATAAAGGAGTACCATCAAATATCCCCAGAGAAATTAAGCAGGATACAAATAAAGACCAAGCATAAAGCGGCCAATTTTTTCTAACATTCCATCTTGGTCTGGACTAATTAGTCCTTCAGGAGGGTATGGTAGTCATAAATGAGTCTGTAGTTGTATTTTGAATAAAGCTAGATTCACAATTTCTTCTCTTGAAGAAAGGAAATAGTGAGTGTTATCAATCCATGTGCCAGGGATCACAATGTAAATTAATTCAGACATTGAGCTGGAAAAATAAATGTGTGAAGTGTCCGGGTGTGCTAGTTTTATGAGAATGTGTACCCATCTAAAGGCTACAAATTCAATTTAATTATTTCTTATAATAAAAGCTATTCTTACCACACTGTTGGTCAGATATATTAGCAAGTCATTTCTACCCCACTGGTCAGTAACATGTGCCTCTGAAATTGAGACCATCCATCTGGATAACCAGAGCTACCCAAATTACTTTTACTGTATAAATCTTCCTATTCTTATTTCAGGAGCCAGACGTATGATTGCTGTAAAATAAAATTTAACTTAAAATATAAGATTTTTCTCTATAAATAATAAAAAATATTCTGAACTTGCTCGCTAGAGTGGACTTCCCATGGAGTATCTTCATTACCTCAGCTGACCCCCAATTGAGACCATCTTCAGCCCTCACTAACCAACTGGCCTTGGAGCTCCCCTCCCTCCCTCCACATCCAAATGCCAGAATGTTTTACTCAAAGGACTCATCTGATTTAAAAGCAGTTTATGCTTCTCAATTGGCTACAGATTAAAGTACAGACTCTAAACATAATATATTTGGGGGCCTTTTGAGGCCACCAAATTTCAAAGATTTTCTAAGAAGCACATTTTCTTTTTTCACATTTGTGTGAAATCAGCTTGTGTCCTAAAAATCTCTGGCAGCCATGTGACAGTCCTGATGTGGTTGCCACTGCCTGAGGACACACATCAGATTTGCGGAGTGGGTGTTGGCAGTTTGGAGGAAACTCAGAAAAGTGGAGGACTCCTTGAAGAAATGCCACATCCCCATGCTCAGCATAGCACGGAGGACAACATTCTATGAAAATTTGTGGCTTCCATGACTCGATTCAAGATGCTGGAAGTGAAGATGTTTTAAGCATTTTTGAACCAAATTATTTCGCTTTTATTTTCTGTCCTACGTAGGCATGAGAATCATACATCGTGTTTAAATAATTCTAAAAGGATTCCTTCAGTAAAATAAATACTTTGAGCATTGCAGTTGGCTGGGTTCTTTCCTTCTGAGGGCTGCATAAAATAATGGTGATTGAAATGGAATGTCCCAGTCTCCTTGCCTAATTAATTCCTCATCTCCCTCTTTATATAAACATCTTATACCAAGTCAGCTTTCATTGCTAGTGCTTCCTGGATTACAGGTATATACTCTCCTGACTTTGTTTATTCCATTTACTCTACTGGAATTTTGTTATCACTCATGTCCACTTCTACCCATTCTTTAGGAGCTAGCCTACCACACTTTCCCAAGTATAATGCACACTTTTTTGCCCAAATGTTTGAGGGAGAAATAAAGACGTATATGATACCTGGATAGTACCAATTCCCTATTTACATAAATGGTTTTAATTCTTTTATTTATGTTTTTGAGTTAAAAGTGTGACTCAAGGCAATGAAGGTATCTGTATGTAAAATAATACCCTGGAATATGGTAACTGGTTTTGTTAAATTAAAAAGTTAAAATGAGGTGGTGCCCATAGCTCAGTGGGTAGGGCACCAGCCACATACACCGAGGCTGGCAGGTTCGAAGCCAGCCTAGGCCAGCTAAAACAACAATAACAACTGCAACAAAAACCAGCTGGGCATTGTGGCAGGTGCCTGTAGTTTCAGCTACTCGGGAGGCTGAGACAAGAGAATCACGTAAGCCCAAGAGTTTGAGGTTGCTGTGAGCTGTGGCACCACAGCACTCTATCCAGGGTGAGAGCTTGAGACTCTGTCTCAAAAAAGAAATAAAAAAGTAAAATAAAATGAAAGATTTTTTTTGAAAGTTTGCCTCCCCCCCAAAAAAAAAACTTGGCATGTATTATGCATGGTAAAATATGGTAAATGTAGCATACTCCATGAAATCTCTCCCGTATCACTCCTTTCAAAACCTCTTTCAGGCTTTGTAATTCCATAATGCTTGTACATCTGTTAAACTTTAGACATAATAAACTCTTTTGAAATCCTCCTATGTCCTGGGCACAAGGGGAGGCAATTTATCATACGTTATACCACATGATCACTGCAATAACCTTTTGAGGTAGGAATTAGCCTCAGTTCTTCAGATCAGTCTGACTGAATTTAGAGAGAAAGTGATCTTACACAATTTTTCATGTTTAGTAGGCGATAAACATAAGAATTTTGGCCCAAATTTGTACCTATTGTTGAATGCCAGCTTGTTTTTCTCTGAAGCCTTTCCTCTTCATCTGCATATTAAATAAGTTGCATTGAATTTAATTGACTGTGAAATACAAAATAACATTCAAAACTAAAATTTTTGAATAATAAAGGCCCAAATTTATGTGGAAAACAAGATAAAGTATTTTAAATTTCACTGTTTGGTTATTAGGCTGTTATTCTCTGTTAAACCTCATTTGTTTAATAAAAATTAGAATTATGTTCCATTGTAAGAAAAGAACTATAGAACATCAGCCTTAGAAAAGCTGTGATTATTTTTCTTCTTCCTTCTGATATTTTCTTAAACAACAATGCGGAACTGCTGAAAATTTAACCACAACAATGAGTTTATATTCAGAGTGTTAAAATAGAAGAAATAGAATGTGTCCTTATGGGAACAGTTGGTGGAAAAACACAGAAAGTCTTTCCTACAAAGAGGAGAGAAAGAATTTTTTTCCCCAAGTACTAGAAGCAATAGCAGACAGTATATTCTTGGCATCAAATAGACCTGAATCACAGTTCCAGTACTCCCTAATTCTGTGACCTGGGGCAAGTTACTTAACCTTGTTAAACATCAGTATACTCACTAGTGAATGAGGATCAATAAAAATGATATTAGAGTGTAGCTTTAGGATGAATTGGTAATGTTACATAAATTTGAATTATTATTATCATTATAATAATAATGATTCTTATTATTATTATTGTCCATGGTACATTTGGTTATATCCAGAGAGAAGATTATGATGTAATTCGATTGGTCTTTAAAACAAACAAAAATACTCTTGCTGCTAGGTAAAGAGTAAATGACATGGGATTAAGAGTATATCACACAAGAGAAAAACACAATTAAACCAAGTCAGGAGGAAAGGAGAGAGGGGAGAAAGGAAAGGGATAGGTGTGCTCTCAGCGAACAGGCACCATGTAAGAGCATAAGGCACATCTCCTGGGTGAGGGGCACAACTACAACTCAAACAATATCACATAATCATCTGTACCCTCATATTAGTCTGAAATTTTAAAAAAGGAGTTGGGTACAGGAAAATGACTATGGTTTTCCAAATAAGAGATTGTGGTAGTCTGTACATGGATCATAGCAGTGACAGTATTACAGGCGTTTACATTAGAGATGATTTTAGAAGATAGAGTCCATATAATATCATATTAGGTTGGTTGTGAGAAGATGTGGAGGAGCAGCAAGGGATCAAAACTAACTCCAGGTCTGCAGATCAAGAGACTGGGGAGATGGTGGTACCATTAATGGAGCTGGAGAAGGCTGAGGGGACATGGAGAGGATGTCAGGCTGGGGGGTGAATAAAAAATTTAATTATAGAACAAAAGTCCACATTTAGAAACTAATGATACAATTTCTGAAACAAAAATTCACATTTTCTATTAATTTTGATAATTTTTTTTTTTAAGTAAGGGAATATTTTCTGTTCTCTTCCCTTGGGTGACAGGCAAATCCCCAAAGATCCTCTTATTAGCTGATTCATTCCCAGAAACTTTTTGATTTCCCCTGCTCCCAGGTGCAGGCATTGACTAACTGTAGAGTTGATTTGGCCATTTTGACTAAATATTGAAATTCTCCCCACAATTTTCCCTGTAGGAGAACTTAGGTCTTTATAGTAGGCTGGCTCCTTTTAGGCCTTGGAAAATTGGATTGTATCACTTGTCATGCCAAAGTACTTCCCAACCTCAGACCTTCCTCCGCTCCCTCTCAGAGTCACTTTTTTTAACAAACCCATATTGTTCTGTTTGACAAACTCTTTCTTGATTGATTTATGAACATAAATTAAATTGTTACCTTATGGTTACCATAATCACTGATGCAATTTCTATGATATGTGGCATTTACAATAATCACCATTACAACCTGCATCTGAGTGTCCTAAACTTCCCCTCCCTGGAATTGTCCCAGCAAAGTTAGTGTAGATGATAATGACTGAGGAGTGATGGAATGGGATGACCTCCAAGCAGATTTCCTCCTCTCACATTCTGTGGGTTGCACATTTAATACTTTGCAACACAAAAGTGCTTGCTCCTTATATGGCTCTTCTAATTTACCAAATTTTTATAGTAATAAGCACATTTTAGTTGATCTCAAAACAAATGGTCTCAGATTTACTTGTTTTGTCTGTTTGTTTGTTTTATTAATATTAAATCTTAGCTGTGTACATTAATGCGATCATGGGGCACCATACACTGGTTTTAGAAACAGTTTGACACATTTTCATCACACTGGTTAACATAGCCTTCCTGGCATTTTCTTAGTTATTGTATTAAGACAATTATATTCTACATCTTACACTTGTAAGATGCACCGCAGGTGTAATCCCACCAAGCACCCTCCCTCCATCTATCCTCCCCCCTCCCTCCCCTCCCTCTCCCTCTTCCCCATATTCTTAGGTTATAACTGGGTTATAGCTTTCATATGAAAGCCATAAATTAGTTTCACAGTAGGGCTGAGTACATTGGATACTTTTTCTTCCATTCTTGAGATACTTTACTAAGAAGAATATGTTCCAGCTCCATC